>JACEIK010005397.1:44978-111063 GCA_018107945.1 Datura stramonium | reverse complement strand
TAAAATAATTATACGAGTCTGAACTATGAATGTGAGCATGCTGAGGCTAAATGAACATGTAAAGAAACTAATTATCGACATACATGGTTTATCTTTTCTCTGGTTTCTAGTCGGAACATATGCCTATGGATTAAAACTCTCGTATTTAACCCAACCTAAGAATCAAGAACCTTCCACCTACATTTCTGTGATAAGAATAAATTCATGTTCTAGCCATACGAAACCGATTCCACACTTGACTAATACGACTTTCAGGTATATTTCTATAAGAATCAAGAACCTTCCACCTACATTTCTGTGATAAGAAGAAATTCATGTTCTAGCCATACGAAACCGATTCCATACTTGATTAATACGACTTTCAGGTATATTTCTATCCTGGAAGGTAAATCAATTTCAATTTTCCCAAACCAAGAAAAGATCATATCCTATTACTCACAACTTCCGGCCGTTTCTCGAGTGAAACCGGACTTTTTGGATTTACATTAACATTGGCCAGATATCAATGCAGTAAGAACAAGGACTTACTAGAACAACCATGAAAGAAAAAGATGGAAAAACCAGATAATCAACAATTACATTTCAATACAACGGTTCCTAACCTCAAAGTAAGAAGGGAATTAGCCACTCATTTGTGGATTAAACATCATTAATTGAGTGTAAAGCATACAAACAATTGAAAGAAAGAAGAAAGGGATAGAGAAAACCCCAAGAATTTTCGTCCTCTCAACTGCCTGTAACCCACGTTCTTGCTCCACCAAGTCAGAATAACTAAAAATGAACCTAAGTGTTCATTTATACTGGTGAGAATTTTTCCTAAAAAGTAACGTGTCACGGAGTGCACGCTGGAGCACGCCTCCGTGACATGGTGCAAACGCGGAGGCTCGAATTCTAGTCGTCCAGGTACTTGTCCCCAACGTGGCAAGGCATGCAACGCGGAGCATGCCCAGCGTGCTACGGTGCAAACGCACCTTCATCGAATGTCAAGATCGAGGAAATTAATTCCAACGTGCCACGGCACGATTGCGAACCCTCTCGAAATTCTTGAAATTATATCTCCCGACAGACGTACCGCGATGGCAGCGTGTCATGGCTCCATCGCGAGCCTCTTTATTTCTTGCTTCTCTTGGTATTCCTTGCTCGCTCCTAGAAGTCTATCTCCGATTCCTCCCAACATGCATCTAGCTCCATAAAAGTATGTTTTTCCCAAAACAACGCTAATCATGTTGGTTAGTATAAATTCACAACTTTCCTATAAGCAATTTACGTGAGAATGTACAAACATTGTTGGATAAACAAGGCAAAACGATGTATTTTGAGTATCACTTGGGCATATAAATATGCCCTAGACATGATGCCTCCGTGTCAATGGAGGGAATATTGGCGCGACATTCGTGACACGGAGCTATTTCATACCGGCAATAATTTTAGACACCTCACATTTACTAAAAATAGGTCCCTTAGTCTCTAAAGAGGACACGCGATCTTATTCTAAGAAACCACGAGAGAGTCACGATTTTGTTCTGAAAAACCACCTAGGAGTGAAGTGGAGAAGTGAGAACTCACCTAGGGTTCATCACTTTAATCTTCTCCTACCAATTCTTGTAAGATGTTACTTTAATAATGTTTTCTTTGTACTTTACGAACATGAATGGCTAGAACCCTTCCTCTAGGGTTGAATCCATGAGTTATGATTGTGTTTTTACGAATTTGTTGTGGAATTAAGTTATTGATTAAGTTGTTTTATATTACTCTCACTATGGTTGTTTTTAAGATTGATCATGAAAGAACGCACGTTAAACTTAGGCAAATGCTTAAGAAATCAAACTCATGGAAGAACACAAGAATGTAAGAGGAAAGTTCTTGTCTTATGATAATATTTTGGTTAGATAGAAATATACCTAATACCTTGCTTGGTTGCTAAAAATGGGAGGATAGAAAGACATCGACTTAGAATTATCACATCACCGCTCATAAAGTAGTTGTGAAGCTAAGGTTGGTGAACTGCTTGAGGTACGGAAGGGACCCTAATCAATGGCATAACCCATATCCATGTAGTTAATTGCCCACGAACTAGAATACATCCTCGCTCACAATGTATGTAGTGAGGCTAGTTTGTTGTGTTTAGAGGCTCGAAAGGCCATGAACATGCAATTCTCACTATGTGAGACGAAGGTCTGAGTGAAGCCATACTTAACCATTGTACCGAAATGCATGATTATCCGGCTTTAACTTTATGTTGCTCCTTGAGTGAATTCAGAATATTTCGTTGACCACAATTAGACTTAATTACACTCTATCGAAAACTTTTATAATCAATATCATGTATTTATTATCACACTTGAACTTTATAGTTAGCCGAATTGGTCCGGGCCTCAGGTCTGGCTATCTTGCTTCCTTAAAAGAGCCACTATATTACTTGTACAACCTGCACACTTCAGGGCACCTGAACAACTTGAAACTGAGAGGTAAACTGGTACACCAATCTAGATATGGACAAGGTACCTCATGCAACCGAACGAACTCATGCTTACAATCTAGCATAATCTCGATCAATTGGTAGTTTTGATCGGTGACGTAATAGGCCGAATGGTCAACTCGTTCACAATCACTATATGGAGCCGGGCATTGTCAGCGGGTATGAGGCAAGCCTGTAATGAAGTCCATATTGATCTCCTCCCACTTCAAATTAGGAATGATAATATCTTGAAGCATACCTCCAGTCTCATGCTCAACATTCACCTCGTTGGCAATTCTATTACCCTAGCCACAAACTCGTTATGTCCTTCTTCACGCCCACCACAGATGATTTTGTAGGTCAGGTACATCTTGGTGGAATTTGAATAAATACAGTACTGAGATTCATGAGCCTCGCCTGGGCAACTGCTCTCTCGCCATCTACAACTGTCATGACTCAACATAGGCCCTGGGAGCAGAGACATGGAATCTAGAACCCTAAATGGCTCCAAGTCAATCCATGGCATGAACATAATGACTATAGATCATCATAACAAAGATAATAATAAAATTCTAAAACAGCAGAAATCTAAATACAAAAACGCCTATCCAATGATACAACGCAACACCGAATCCAAAGCTGAAAATACAAGACTACGTCTAGAAAGCCTCTAACATACTAAAGAACTAATGGGACAACACCCCAACTAGCTCACTAGAAATATGAATACAAATAAAATAGCTCAACTAACTAAAGGTCCTTGAAGGATGAGAGGACTACTAACTGAGAACTGGATAAGCTCTTGGGAGACTAGCTAATGGCAAGACTGAGTTCCATCCGGAATCAGAATGAAATGATACAACATAGAATATGCGGTCAATACTTGGAAATGAACTGATTTTGCAAGGTAAGTAAAACAGGGTGAGTAAGAAAAAACTAAAATCATGCATATCATAAAGCATAACATCAAAAGATTCTGCGAGTAAAGGCGTATGCTAATATTTGAAAACATGATTAGACATAAACTTGATCTCAAACCGAATGGAATGACCTAAAGCTAAATTGATATTTTTAAATAAAACTAATAACCTAATCATTAGGTCAAACCTGCTGAAAACATAATATTATAACTGACAAACATGTATAACTAAATTAAGTGAGGAGTGAATCCTATTCAGCTCGTTTTCTAGGTTTGGAAAAGTGTGAATTTTCAAGAATGAGAATCATATGATATGTTGGGGGAACAATGGGAGACTCTCTATATAACTTACACTATCATGATAGAGCTTACGTGATCCTAAAAATTACACTCAAGTGAGCATAGCCATCCAAATCCTTGCAAGGGCTAAAACACGATTCATGATGTCATATCGTTGAAGGCCCCTAGGTGAGTAAACTCAAAAGAGAGGTCTCAATGTAAATACATAAAACCTACATTGCCACATAGTTCTGAGATCGGGGGAAACCTTGGACTCTGTCACTCGGTGCTAGACACTGCTCCCAAAACATGCAAAGTGCTCCATCATTTTTCAATGAAGCCGATAATGTAATTACATGCATAGTTTGAAATATGGTCACGGAGTCTTGACTCCAAAACATATCAGAAGTCAAGAGGGAAGTCTTGACTCCAAGACATATGATAAACTAATCTTATTAGCCTTGACTAAATTATGAAAAATATAACTTGTATGGGCTTCCTAATCTTAAAATCATGCATATTTGAAATAATTTCACAGTCATAATCATAGATTCATACATGGATAATTTGAAGCCATTTAATCATGAGTAGATATCTCATCGTACTTGAAATCATGGAGCATAAGCTTGACTTTTCATGAAACTTGCATAACTGGGAATAATTTTTCTAAAACTTGAAATCATAAATTTATAATTAATTTGTCTATAAAATCTTTCCATGAATCTTAAAACATCATTTGAAACATGAAGGGAATTGACCGATGAATAAAGTATGAACAATTTCATAAATCTTGAGCAAGTTCACAAGATCAAACATTCATGAACTTGAGGAGAAATTGGGCATGAGAGTGAAAGAAAACTCATTCATGGCCCTACATACCTGGGTAAGCTGGAATCTACACCTCTTTCCTTGAAAGCCCCAAGAGAATTGGGGTAGAACTTGAAGATTTCTAGTTTGATCTCCTATAGGATCTTCTAGACTTGCATGCCTCGGGAAGGGAATGGGTTACAATAGGCTAAAACCTCTAAATTCCTGGAAGGGAATGGGTTGGCAATAGGCTAAACCTCTTAAAAACCTTCCTAACATAGCTTAAAACAATGTAGTTTAAGGCTTAGGATCTTAGAAATTATGAAACACCCTTACTAATTCCAAGTAGAAAAATAACTCGCCAGCATCAACGAGGGACATCATGAGTCGTTACTCTAGAGAACGACTCATTTTCCTCTCCCATTACCTTTACTTTAAACACAATCTCCAACTCTGGCCATCCTTACCATGACTCCATTTCATGAGTCGCTGGTGACACTACGACTGTGGCACCCAATGAGAACACCCCCGACCACGACTCTTGGGATTAGCCACTAGATGAGTTGTTACCTGTTTGATGAATCGTCATCCCATCCATTGTCAAGTCCTGTAACAACTTTCATTCTTCAATCTTCCCTCTGCCTTCACGAGCCACATCACGCACTCATTAAGTCACTTCACAAAGCTGTCCTATGACCCGGGGTGTGTGAAATTATTTTGCTTTCTCTACTTGAACCCCCGGGTCTAATCTTATGGACTTTTGGGGTATTACAATATCTCCCCCTTGGAAAAATTCATCCTCGAATGTGAGTAAACATACTGAGAAGCTGGGAAAAAGGAACTGCAATCCCAAATACTAAATATCTGAAGCTGAAAACTAACTGAGGATTGAATTTAGATCGATATACATGATTGAACTAAGTCAAAATCACACACATGCAATGACATAAATAAACCGAGAGACATGAACTAGACATGAAACTTGATAGAGTGTTAAGGAGGAAACTGATAAATTTGTATGTTGGGATTGATTCTTGAAGGGAATAAATGCGGGTATCTAGCCTTCATATCTCGCTTCGCTTCCTACGAAGCCCTCAACAAGCCGATTCCTCCACTAACCTTTACTAAAGCTTCTTCTTTGTTTATTTACTTCAACTCGACTTCATCAAGGATCTCAACTGCACCTCTCATAGCTAAGGTTATCCTTCATACCTACGCTCTCCATTGGAACAACCAAAGTAAGATCACCAATGCATTTCTTTAATAATGATACATGGAAGACTCGAATGTATCAAGCCAACTCGCCGGGTAGCTCTAACTTATAGGCCACTTGCCAACACGCCCTTATCTGTAGGGATCAACATATCAGGGACTAAGCTTCCGTTTATTTTCGAACTATATTACCCCTTCATGGGAGATACCCTTAGGAACACTCCAATCATCAACTTTAAACTCAAGCTCTCTCCGCCTAATATCGCATATGACTTTTGATGACTCTAAGCAGCCACCTTTCCCTAGAAGGTAAACTTTCTTATAGCCTCATGAACTGACCAACATAGCTTCTTCTACCTCAAACCAAACCAATAGGCGATCAACATTTTCACCTATAAAGAGCCCCAAATGGAGCCATCTGAATACTGGAGTGGTAACCGTTATTGTAAGAAAAACTTGATAAGAGGTAAAATGATCATCTCAACTACCTTTAAAAATCAATCACACATTATTTCAACATATCCTCAAGAGTCTCGAATGGTCCATTGAGCCCGACCATCCGCTCCGTGGGAAAAAAACTTGTGCTAAGTTTGACCTAGGTACTCTGGGTCCCTTTATAAAGGACTTTTCAAAAATTGTGAGGTGAACTCTGAGTACCATCAGACATGATGGACAAGGGAACTCCATGAAACCAAATCAACTCCTAATATATAATTTAGTATAACTTAGCCGAAGTTAGTAGTTTTGAACGGTAAGAAATAAGTTGCTTTATTCAACCTGTCTACAATAAATCCAAAAAGAGTCATACTATCGACATGTGTAAGGTAACCCTATGATGAAATCCATATTGATCTTCATTTCCAAGTGTGGATACCGATTTCTCAGTACACCCCGATCTTTGATGCTCCACTTTCACTTGTTGACATTCAAACACTTAGACACAAACTCCGCTATGTCCTTCTTCATGCAATCCCACTAATAGAATTCCCGTAGATCACGGTACATCTTGGTGGCACCTGGAAGTATAGGATATCGAACCACAGCCTCATGCAACACTCCACTCCCTTAAATCAAACACTTCCGAATACGCAAACGACCTTGATATCAAAGTACTCTATCTCCCCCTTGGAAGAAGACCTCTACCTTCTGATTCTTAACCGCTTCCTTCAACTTCATCATAATAGGATCCTGATCTTGTCTGTCCTTGACCTCGCCACCAAAGAGGATGCGTAACCATTCGAACAAGATCTCTACTCATTCTATCGAATCAACAAGGTGAACTACTAACAGCAAGCCTAAGGAAATACTTCAATAACTATTTCCTTTCATCCTTCACATGAGAAACACTTCTATTGACAGACTGCTAAGAGCATCAGCCACAAACATTAGCCTTGTCTGATTACAAAGGACACTCATGTCATAGCCCTTGAGAAGCTCTAACCACCTCTCGTTGTCACAAATTGTAGTCCTTCTCGAGTAAACACGTATTGAAGGCTCTTATGGTCTGTGAATACATCTATATGCACCCCATATAATAGTGCCTCCAAATCTTCAATACAAACACCATCGGCTTCCACCCTGTGTCATGGGTTTGCAATTTTTCCTATGAGTCTTAAGTTGTCTAGAGGCATACGCAATGTCTTTACCATGATGCATCAATACACAACCAAGACTAATCCTACAATTATCAATACACAACAAATCCATTTGTACCCTGTAGGGTCAATAATCGGGCTTAACTAAGTCGAGCCTTTTAACTCTTAAAAATTCTTCTCACAGTATCCGAATTGAAATTTGACTTTCTTATAGGACAACTTAGTCAACGGTGCTGCAATGGATGAAAATCCTTCAAAAACCTCCTGTAATAGCCATCTAAACCCAAGGAACTCCTAATATCCGAAAGACTAACTACTCAGGCTGGCCCCTTACAACTTCTATCTTTTGGGAGTCCACTTCAGACACCCCTCACTGACACCACATGGCCCAAAAATGCTACCGAGTCCAACCAAACTCACACTTGCCGAACTTAGTAAACAAATGGCAATCCTTGAGAGTCTGTAGCACAATCCTCAAATGAGCGACATACTCCTCCTCGCTCCGGAGAGTATATGAGAATTTCATCAATGAATTAGATCACAAATATTTCCAAGTATGGCTGCAAAACACCCCGATCATCAAATCCATAAAATTACATGGATCATTCTTTAGTCCAAAAGACATAATTACAAACTCATAGTGACGATACTGAGTCATGAAGGCTGTCACTTTTCTAACTCTAAGCTGATGATAACCAAACCAGAGATCAATCTTTAAGAAGCACTTGGCACCCCGGGGGTTGGTCAATAAAGTCATCAATTTTGGGAAGGGGATACTTGTTCTTGATGTAACCTTTGTTCAACCTGCTCTGCACTCAATGCGTATATGAAGAGACCCATCCTTTTTCTGAACAAAGAGAATTGTTGCACCCCACAGGGACTCATGATCTAATGAAGCCCTTATCTGAGATCCTTCAACCGCTCTTTCAAATCCTTTAGCTTAGTTGGAGCCATTATAAAAAGGGGAGGGACTAGATATAGGTTGCGTATCCGAGCGGTGTCAATACCAAAAGCCGACCCCCTCGGGAGGGACTTACTGATCATCTGGGAAAACCTGTAGATACTTACACACTATAGGAATGACTAGAGAGTCGGGGTCTCTTGAGATGTAGCACTCTTAACCTTAACTGAGCTATAAACACAACCCTGGAAATCATCTTTCCTGGCCTTTTAAGGTAGGAAAATGAGTTTAATTTACACTACACAAAACAACTACCCTTCCATTCTAGGACTAGCTCACCCATAAATTGAAATTTACCATATGGGTTCTACACCACCGAGGCATAACTGATGCATGAGACCAATCCATACCAAAGATACTGCACCGCCATGTATAACTCTACTAGATCGACCGAGGTACTTTCTAAAGGACTGTGACAGGGAAAGTTTTGTATACCCATCAAGCTAAACTGAGTCACTTACTGGTGTAGACACAGAGAAGGTTTCTGATAGGGACTTCTGAGACTAATTCCGAAATTAATCATAATGTTGGTATGACCAACTTCACTCTTGGCTTCAATGAAACATGTTCTTCTTCTTGCACAATACCACTCTCATTTTCAATGCTAGTTACAAATCAGATTGGGTGAGTCACCGTACTTGAAACATCATCTTCTTTATAATGTTTCTTCACATGCCTCATGTGAACTCAACGTATGGAGTCATATAAGATAAGGTAGCCCCTGGATTTAACAATGCATATACACTTCAAGATGGAATACATGTAACATACGTGACCATATCTCGGGGGAGATCTCCGCCCCCGACGTGATGATAGGGCATAAACCTATTCTAACGCCTACTCACCACCTACACCTAGTGGATGCACCCTACCAGCTAAGCGTGCTGGTGGACCTGATGAACTAGAAGCGAGTCACGGTTCCTACCTTGGCCCCGTTCAGCCGCTAGACAATCTTTTGAGCATGTGTCGGGGCTTCCCGCACCCAAAACAAGCCCTTGAACCTCGCTAAGAACTATCCGGTGTGCCTCCTACCACTCCTAGCACAAACTAGAATGTTGGGCTCCCGACCTGCTCCCCTGATCTCGAGAGCCTTATATCTTTCCCCTAATCGCGCCTAGAGTGGATGGCACACTCGGGCCGATGACGGGTGTTGGGGTTGATGATCGATGGTGGGGATTGCCGACGATGTCCGCTACTGCATCTCTACCGGGAAAACTCAAAACTATTTGTCCTGACCCTCTTGGCTCCTCTCCTCCCTCTCCTTCATCTGCAATGACTCCATCTGCAATGACTCCATCTGCTAGGCATAAGAGATCAATAGGGGAAAGTCAATGTCCCGATGAAGCATAGAGATCCTGTAGTCTCGACCAAATAATCTGCTACTCCATTCAACAAATTTTCTCACTAGAGCCTTCTGATCGACCACCATCTCCGGCACATATTTGGACAACTGGGTGAACTCAAGAGCATACTCCCGAACGGTCAGCGTTGTTCTTTCTTAAATTCACGAACTCCGCCTGCCTTGATTTTCCTCATCTCCTGTGGAAAGAATTGGTCTAAGAATGCGATGAGAAACTCATCCCAACAAACAGGGCCTGCTCCGACTCCCTGGCTATCCTTCCACTACATGTACCATATATGGGCGACTCGTTTCAACTGATAAGAGGCTAAGTCTAAACACTCCTCCCCCCCGTCACCTCATTATCTCGGTGATCTTCTATATCTCCTCTATGAACTCGTGTGGGTCATCATCCACCTCGACCAAGGAACTCAGGGGGATTCATCATGAGAAAATCTCGAACTCGCCAAGCCACTGCCATTCCCATTCTAGGGAACGTGAGCCACTGCTCTACAGATTGACTCGAGCGGCCAATCAAGAGTGCCAAGATTTGAATGGCTATCTCTAAACTCTCACATGGCTAACCTACTCCTAAGACGATCCGTCACCGTGGTGCCCATCTCTACCATTACAATCCTCATGGCCATTCCCATTTCTGTTCCTTCTTCTATTCATATAAACTGGAGGCATGATTCTGTAAAAGTATAAAGGTAGAGTTAGAGGAGTCGAGAGAGTTGAACTAATAGCACGAGATAGAATCGTGAAACAAGGGAAGTTTCCTAAAATGTTTCGTCGACTCTTCGTCATAAGTGTGGCGTGATTCACACCCACAAAAAAGACTCTAGTAAAGCATCTTCAGACACCCTAGACACATCAAAACCTACGTTTCCGATACAAAGTTTGTCACGACCGAACATAGACTCCGGATCGTGAGACACGGAACTTAGAACCTTAAATGGCTCCAAGTCAACCCATGGCATGAATATAATGACTATAGATCATCATAAAAAGCTGATAACTAAATTATAAAACAGCAGAAATCTGAATACAAACATCTATCAAATGGTACATTATAACACTAAATCAAGCCGAAAATACAAAACTATATCTCGAAAGCCTCAAATATACGATTTAACCGATGGGTCAAAACCCCAACTAGCTCACTAAAACTAAATACAAAATAACATAGCTCAACTAGCTGAAGTTCCTTGAAAGATGAGGACTCACCAACTGGAGAATTGATATGCTCAAGAGATTGGGCTTAAACGCAAGACTCGAGTCTAAACGCTTGAACCTCGTATGAAATGATATAGTACAGAGTATGCGGCCGCACTTGGAATGTGTTGAGTATGCAAGGTATGTAAACAGGTTGAGTAAGTAAAAACTAAAAGCATATAATCATAAATCATAACATCATAAGATTTTGAGAGTAACGATTCCACACTGATATCTAAAAACATGATTAGACATAAACTGGACCACATAATTGAATCGAATAACCCAAAGCTAAAATTGAGATTTTTAAATAATTAAAACCGGATCATTGGGTCAAACCTGTTGAAAACATAATATTATAACTAATAAAACATGCATAACTGAAATCATGAGGAAACAATGGGAGACTCATCATATAACCGATACTATCACAATAGAGCTTACGTGATCCCAACTATTACACTCAAGCGTCGGCAGAGCCATCCAAAACCTTGGCAGGGCCAGATGCTACTCATGATATCAATATCGCTAAAAGCCCTTGGAGCCGGGGGGAAACTCACAAGGGATTTTCCAAATGTAAATATATAAACCTAAGTTGGCGCGTAGTTTTGAGATCGGGAACTGAAACCCTAAGCCTACTCAATGCTATACACTGCTCCTAAAAACATACAAAGTTCTCTCCATCGTTTTTCAACGAAGCTGATAATGTAATTACATGTATAGTCTGAAATCTGGTCATGGGGAGTCTTGACTCAAAACATATCATAAGATGTAGTGGAAGTCTTTTTGACTGAAAACATATGATAAGATGATCTTATTAGCTCTTGATAAACTATGAAAAACATAGCTAACTTGTGTGGGCTAGCCAAATCTTAAAATCATGTATACTAAATAGACTTCACAAGTCAAAATCATAGATCCATACGTATACTCTTGTAATCATTTAATTAGCAATATCCATCGTACTTCCTGAAATCATGGATCATAAGCTTGACTTTTAATGAAACTTGCATAATTGGGCATAATTTTTCTAAAAATTGAAATCATAAATTTATAATTAATTTGGTAATTAAAATCTTCCTCTATGAATCTTAAAACATCATTTAAAACATGAAGGGAATTGAACCATGAATAGTGATAAGACTTCATAAACTTGAGTTATAACCACATAAGATCATAACAAACTTGAATTCATAAACTTTGAGGAGAAATTTGGACATGAGAGAAAGGGAAACCCTAATTCATAGCCCTACATACATGGGTAAGCTGAATCTTTACACCTTCCTTGAATGCCCAAGATATTTGAGGAAGAACTTGAAAATTTCTAGGCTTGATCTCCTATGGGATATCATAGACATAAAGGCCGGGAAAGGAATGGGTGAGAATAGGTTAAACCCTCTTAAAACCTTCCTAACAGAGCTAAAATGACGCATTTTAGGGCTAATGAGCTTAGGAATTATGAAAAACACCTCTTACCAATTCCGCAAGAAAGTATCTCGCGCCCCAACAAGGAAATCATTAGTCGCTACTCCAAAGGATGACTCGTTGTCCTCTCAAGTACCTTCACCGAAACTCAACCTCCAACTTGGCCATCCTGACCACAACCCACTCTATGAGTCATAAAGTGACACCATGAATCATGGAACCCTCTGAGAACACCCCTGACCACGACTCTTGGGGTGAGCTACCAGACCCACTCACGCCCCATCCACGCGCAAGTCCCGAAACAACAATCTCTTTTAGCCTTCCAATATTCTCTGCCTTAATGAGACACATCACGACTCGTTAAGTTACATCATTTGGTCACTTCTTGACGGTCATCCTATGACCTAGTGCAAAAATTTTCCTTCTTTCTCCACTTAAACCCCCGGGTCTGATCTTTAGGGACTTTCAGGGTATTACAACAATTCCAGACACACAATCGGCCTGATATCGGAGTACAATTATCTCCCCTTGGGAAAAAAAACTCCACTTTCTGGATTCCGAATGGATTCCTTAGCTTCACTAGGATAGGATCCTCATCTTTCCTAGTTTTAACTTCATGATCAATGAAGATTCCGACCTATTTCGAATAATAACCCCACCATCCATGGAATCTGTAAGGTGAACACCTAAAATGTGAAAGCCTATGAACATCCCTTTTCACTAACTCCCCTTCTCCTCTATCCTCCACATGAGACACACTCTCCCTGGACGGCATACTAGGACCATCCGTCACTACATTGGCCTTTCCCGAATAATAAAGGATACTCATGTCATGTCTTTGAAAAGCTCTAGCGATCTCCTTTTCGCGCAAATTCAGTCCTTCAAGAACATGCATTGAAGGCTCTTGTGGTCCGTAAACACATCCACATGCACCCCATACAAACAGTCTCCTCCAAATCGTTAAAGAAAATGCCACAGTTTCCAACTCTAGATCATGCGTCGGATTCTTCTCATGAGTCTTAAGCGCTATAGAGGCATATGCAATGACCTTGCCATGCCGCATCAACATACAACCAAGACCAAACCTTGTGAGGTACCGGGCTAAATATTCAACAAAATCATCTATGCCCTTGGCAGGGTCAATACTGGGCTGATATAAGTCGAGTCTTTAACTCCTGACAACTCTTCACAAGCATCCGACTACTGAAATTTGACCTCTTATGGGTCAACTTAGTGAACGGTGCCGCAATAGATGAAAATCTCTCGTATGAACCTCCCGTACAGCTAGTTAAACCCAAAAAGCTTCTAGTACCGTAGGTCCGATGTGTCTAGCCAAATTCTTCACTGCTTCTACTTTTGAGAGTCCACCTGCACAATCTCTCTCTAGACACTACATGACTCAAAAATGCAACTAAGTTCAATCAAAACTCACAACTAATCAATCTTGCAATCGCTAGTGATCTCGAGATCCGCACAACATAATCTCATAAGTGGCATGCTCCTCCTCACAACGAGAGTATATGAGAATATCATCTATGAAGACAATCACTAACATATCCCATTGCTTCAAAACCCTATTCATCAAATCTATAAAAGCTGCAATAGAATTCATTAGCCAAAACATAATTAAGGAAATTCATAGTGAATTTCATACCAAGTGTTGAAGGTCAGTTTCTTGAAATGTCACTCTCCCTAACTCGAGTCAAGGCTACCTCCTTAATGAACTCGTGTATGTCCTCATCCACCTCGGACCCAAGAAACTTAGGTGGGTTCATCTTGTAAATGTCTCGCACTTGCCCACCATTGCATCTGCATTTTGAGTGGACATAGGCCACTTGCCATTGGTTGACCTCGAGTGGTCATCGCCCGTGCAACATATGAAATGCCGCTCTAAACTCAAAGATGAGTGACCCACTCGGGAAAAGGATCCACTTGAGCTAGTGGGTCTGACTGATGCCCATCTCCACAACCATTTTTGTTTCCATTTCTTCTACCATTAACTCGCATAGAGGCGATGGCGTAAATGCATATAGTACGAGTTATAGGAATAGAGAGGTAGTCTATTGCACGATATAGACTAAAAAGGAAAAATTCCTAAAACATCTTGTAGCCTCTTCCCTATAAGTATGGAGCGCTTCATACCCATAGATAAGACTATATTTAACGTGTCTTTTGTACACCCTAGACACACCTAAACCTTTTCTCCCGATATCAAGTTTGTCATAACTCAGCCGGGACCTGATCGAGACACGGGGACCTAGAATAAATGGCTTCGTTAATCCATGGTACATACATAGCATGAATTAAGCATAATCAAGTGGTAATCAACATAAACATGAATAAGCGGAAGACTTAAATAACATAAAGCATATATCAAGCAATAATATCATAATGCTTGAATCACAAAGGAATATACTAAGTCTATGTCTGAAAAGTCTTTACTATCATAGAGATGCTAGGACAAGACCCCAAATTTAACTCCAAGTCTGAAACTAAACAAAACAAGTCTAAATTGATATATGTCCTTGATGATGAGGACTCACCAAAGTAGAATGGAGTCAACCGAGTGAGTGCGAGCTAGTGACAATATTGGGAGGGATTTGGCCTCAACCTATAATCATGAGATGATATAGCATAGAGTATGAGGTCAATACTTGAATGTACTAAGTATGTAAAGTAAGTAAAACATGCTTAGTAAAAAGTTAATAAATCACGATATAAATCAAATAGACCATGAAAGTAAGGACTACATGCTAAAGGCCATATCTATAATATACATAATCATAAGTTATTCATCATATACTAAACATAATGACCTAAGATTTAAAAGTAGAAATCATAAGACTTGTCATCATAGTTGAAATCACAATTAAAAGCTCATAAACCGATCATTGGGTCAAACCCGGCTAATAAACATAATATCATAAATCGTGAACATGATTAACTAAAATCATGAGAAACAATGGGAGACTCGTCATAATCGACAACCACCATGTATAAGAGTTTGATGATCTTACATGTTGCTCACATGGAGAAGAGCCAACCTAAGCCTTTCCAAAAAGTGTAAAGGATGAAATAAGGTGTGATGTCATGGTGTGCCCTTGGGTGGGGGAAGTACTCTCTTGAGAGGTTCCAATAAGAATATCCTACGTTGGCGCGTGTGTTCAGAGATCGGGACTTCGTAATCCCTAAACTACTCGCAAGAAACTACTCCCAAAATATGCATATTGCACATATAATCATATTCTCAAAATATAGCTTAAATCTAAAATTAGGAGTCTTGACTTCTAAAACATATCATAAACTATCTTGTTAGACTTGGCTAAAATCATACAATATACGGACTTGCATGGGCTTGCGCAAACCATAAAATAATGCATACTGACAGAATTATCACAAAAATCATGGAATCATGAGTTGAGAGTTCATAAATATTCATTTATACTAGAAAATTCATCATGCTTGAAATCATGGATCATAGGCTTGAATTTTCGCAAACATACATATTAGGGGAATAAATTCTAATAACTTGATAACATGAATTTCTATAATATAATATAGTGTAAAATATTCCCATTAGACTTAAATTATGCCATTAGAACATGAGGAGATTGGACCGATAAACATAATATAGATAATTTCATAGAATTAGGATAAAACCCTATAGAATCAATACACTTGATTAGAAACTTGAATTCATGAATTAGAGGAGAAATTTGTCCATGAGGATGGAAGAAATCCTCCATTCATGGCCCTACATACCTATCTAAACTTATTTCCAAACTGGTCTTGAGAGCCCAAGAGAATGGAGGAACAAATTGAGGAGGAATTCTAGTCCGATCGTGGAAGAGGATTGAAACACCCAATGCATGCATGGGAGCATAATGACTTAGGCTAGATAAACCCTCTTAAAAAAACTCATTAAAGGACTCAAAACAACGTTATTAGGTTAGGATCTAGGAAATTTATAAAACTACCCCCCGGATTTCGCATGAAAATTCGCATCGTTAGATACAAACGACCCATCCACGAGTCGTTACGAACTCGACGGCTCATTGATCCGTTTGTTGTATCTGAGTACTTCTAGTACTGCTGATACTCTAATAACAGATTGAACAATGATTCATTTTTCTAAAATAATGACTCATCACTCCGCTTGTCGTCATTGGTGCTTCACTCGCATAAATTCTTAACTTCTTCCAACGGGTCCATACCACAAAGTGTTACTTGACACAAAGAGTAGTGGTATCCATCTGTTGTCTCCGAACAAACTTTGACCCCTTATTGAATTCAACTCAACGACTACTTAGAACAACTCCATTAAATGCACCAACGAGTCATTTCTGGCTCATTATTTCGAAGTGGGATTGGATCAAGGTCTACAATGAGGCATACCATGGAGTCATTGTTTCCCACAATGACTCGTTCCTTGAGTCGCTCGTGACTCTGGTGAAACTTTTCTAGTTTTCTAATTCAACCGTCGATTTTGATCTTAGGGACTTGGGTGGTTACACTTTAATTTTATCTATGATGGTTATCTTAGAAATTCATTTAAGAGATAGGACAGATGCATCAAGTTGTTTTACATGTTGTTGCACATGCCAAGTGGTCAGCTGCATAAGTAGTAAAGTGACTCCTAAAGAGCTGGATGTCGAACCCACATGGACTAGTCTATTTAGAGAATTATCAAGTTCAAGTGTTAAATTACATTTCACAAGAGTTGGAGTTACAAGGATTTGGATTTTTGTATAAATTCCAGAGGTGATCACAAATTAATAGGAAAATAATAAAAAGAAATATCTAGAGTTAAGGATTTTCCAAAATCATGCAATGCTACATTCAACTTGGTTCATGTATTGAAATTTCATTCATTATATCACAAAGTTAAAGAGATGTTCATGGTCTTTTCTAGTTTCTAAACACAACAAATTAGTCTCTACAACTACATCATTGAGCGATGTGACGCCCTAATTGCAGGGAGTACTGACTATGTTGAGTGGGTTACGGGTTTATGCCTTGGTTATGGACTTTCAAACCTCTAAGCATTTAATCTAACTTAGTTTCACAAATAATTCTATGAGCGATGATGTGGCAATTCTAAGTCGATGTCTAGCTATCTTCCGTTTATAACCAAGAAGGCGAATTAGGTATATTTCTCTTATCCTAACTGTGAATCAAGTCTTGTAGACTTTGAACTTGCTTCCTGCATTCTTAATTCTAACGTAGGTTTTCTCTTTAGAGTTTTTAAGCCTCTAAGCTTAACGAAAGGCATTTAGATGGTGTATCATTCATTAAAATGAATAAAATCAAGAATGCAAGACAAAATACAAACAAAAACTTGAACAAACGTAGAAATCAAGTACTACACTCATTTATGTGGCTCAGCTCCTAGAAGAAGGTTTTTAGCCACTCATGTTCATACAAGAGTTCAAAAACATGTTTGAATTCAAGTAATTACAAGAATGGATAAAAGAGAATTAAAAAGCGAACCCTGTGTGAGTTTCTTCGTTCTCCCTTCTCGCTCCTTCCGTGCTTTCCCAAAAATATGTCATGATAAAATAAAAAATAAGCCAAGTGATTAATTTATACTAAATGAAAGATTACAAAATTTTCCCGTTGGTGAAATCAAGCGTGCCACGCCGTCGTCCCACAAAGACAAACACAGGTGACACGGCCTTACCGCGTAAGCCTACTTGAAGTCGACATCGGCATGGCATGGGCGAGGGCTATGCGCTGCTGCCTGGAGTGGCACGCCACTGGACGCGGAGATTATGTATCGTGCCACGGCGTTATCATGCACTTGGCTGGAATTGCAAGCCATCACGCACGCGATGTCTGGGCATGGCACGCTACTTGGCGCGACAGCATCCATTTGTGCAACATCATTGGTTCCTCTTGGCATTCACTCCATGCTTTCTTGGCAAAGCATTAAACATCATATTAAATCCCTCCTTGATATATTTCAATCACAAAACATGCTAATTATATATGTTAGTCCACGCGCACAAACTTACATAAAATACATGAGAGTACAAGTACTCAATTTGACAAACAAGGACTTAAAACTAGATATAAAATAGCACTTGGCCACGTAAATATGCCTAAGATCACTACCACACAATAAAAGCCTTTTTTTCCTCGAACAACTCCATTACATCTCATGCATACGAAGGACTCACATAACCAATTGACGCAAGACAACCTGCTAAAGCTACAATGAAGGGTTTAGATAGCAAGTTTAAAATAGAGCTTGCGAGCAAATATAACCAACCTAAACTACAATCCAAGTTAAGACATCCTAGACTCAAGAATTGACTCTAAGACTTAGCAAACTCATGCAATTTACCCAATCAAGAAGTCCGACATGAATTTCATCCTTCCACAAACATGTGACCTCACAACAAGAGAGATACCCATTTTTCACTTGCAAGTTTTATAAGTTATTACAAGCATGGGTATATGAATAAGAATTAAGATCACTCTCAAAAAGAATTCACATGCAACATGTAACGCTCATAAGCTTGCCTTTAGTGTTTTACTCCTCTAATTTAGGAATATCTAGAAGTAAGATCAAGTAGGAATTATCGGGTTATAATGTAAGCTAAGGGAAGGGTAGTTACTGTTCTAGCTAGTAATAGTGACTATCATCCATAAGCACTTTTAATACATCACTTTTTCTCATTAAGCACATCCTCTTTACTTCACCTCTTCGTTCTTTCCATTCTCAATTTCCTTTTTGTTTACCCCATTTCTTTAAGCACACTTATACTGTTAGTAGGGAGTACTTAAGCTTTAGATTCTTTTTCATTATTTTATTCTTTTAACTCCCTACCAACACTTATGAATTTTAAACAAGTACACCTCTAATCTTTTCTTCAACCTCCACAACCACTATTCACTTCTATTTCAAGACTGTCCTCCTTTAACTCTTTGCATTCACTAAGCGCTTAAGAGTTTTGGATCAAATTCAAGTTTATTGAAAGAAAGGGATTCATCTTGTATTATGGCTAGCAAAGAATAGGCTAAAGGATATTTCATGACCCAAACGGGCCTAGATCGTGAAACGACAAGGAAACCCTGAGAGATCTCAAGTCGACCCATGGCATAAGCATACATCTAACTCAATCAAGAACTGAATAACCATCAATACAATCTTAGTGGAATTCTAACTTAAATATAATATCAGAATAAAAAAAAATCTGGCTGGAATACATACATATGTCCGAATAACCTCTAATCATGACGAGCTGATGGGACAAGACCCCAACTAACTCAACAAGCTGAAACTAAAATACATAATGAAAGATAAATAGTCTAGTACTCCGAAGATGAGGACTCACCAATGAGGCAACGCTGCACTCCGAAGCAAGCCACTAAGAGCGGGGCCGAAGCTGAGAGTTGGCCCCAGATTATGAAATGATATAGCATAAAAGTATGCAAACAAGACGCGGAATTTACCAAGTATGCAAGCGTGGCAAGAACCGCTAAGTAAAATAACTCATTTAAAATATTTCATAACATAACATACGATTTAGGAAAATTCCAGGGGAGGGCTTGCATGCATTATTTATGAAATCATGATCTTTTCATAACATGACAATACATAGCTTTATAACATCAAATTGACTCGAATGACTCAAAGTCAATTATATATTTATAGAAAAGCCAAACATTGAGTCAAACCTTGCTTAGAACATGTATGTGTATATAATAATCCAGAATAATGAATATTCATAACTGAATCATGAGGAACACTAGGAGACTCATTACTTAATCCGACATACCACGAGATAGAGCTACGTGGTCCCAACTATCACACTCAAGTGGGTAGAGCGCCAAAGCCTTCAGAGCTACGGATGATACCATGATATCGATATCAAGATCATGGGCCATTAGGGATAGGGATATCTCACAAGGAGGTCCCAATAATATAATAGTATCAACCTACGTTGGCACATAGTTCGGGTATGAGTGATCGACCCTTAGCCTCGCCTTGCCAGACTCTTCTCCCAAAACATGCATATGCTCTATATCATATAATAAAGATCAACATCATCAAATGACGAAGTTTCAATAATCAAATACATCTCAAATACGAAACATGCACATGAGAAGTTTTAGATCAAACCTTACCACAAGCTGAAAACATACTTGTAAGCCTTGCTCCAAAACCATGTGGTAAGCATGGCAGGAAGACTTAACTCAAAACATACCACAAGCTAGAATATAAAATTTGGGAGTTCTCGCCCAAACAATATGGTAAGCTTAGTCCGGGAAAATATAATTTAAACTAACATATGGGCATTGCCCTAAGCTTTATCATACTTAGAAATACTAATTCTCATCAAAACATAATTATAAACATGGGTAGCTTCAAATTATGCTTTTCATCATCATATCTCATCATCATATCTCATCATCATCATACATTCATCACAAATCTCTTCTTTTATGAATTTCTTTATCAATGGGCCTTTAATTTCATAAAACTACAAACATGATTTACTGAAAACAACTTAAAATTTTCCCCATGCGTAACTCAATAATGAAAACACTATTTAATCATACCCATGTAAAGAAATTGAAGATTCATGAATTTGGGAAGTTAAACCCCATAACTTGATCATAGGAAATTCTCAAATTAGATAGAAATTGGGCATGGTTGTGGAAGGAAACACTCTCATAACCCTACATACTGGGAAGGGATTGATTCCACCACTTCTCCGATTGCCCAAGATGAAATTTGGATGGAAACCCCGGAATCAGCTTCTAGATCACCTCCTCAACCTCTCAAGTTTGCATGCATGGAAGGACTAACTTAGAATAGGTTTCCCCAAAACCCACTAAAACGAGCCTAAATGATGTAGCAGGGCCCAGGTGGAAATGATGAAAATATCCTTACCATTACGCAGAAATTCCTTCACTAGACAAACCAATGGAGCTCCAACGGGTTCTCGTGAGGATACCATGACCCGCGGCATTTATCCGCTACACCGCCCGTGCTTGGGTCCTACCAACCCACGACATGAAATGACGGGTCGCTATAACATACAACGGGTCATTAGGTCGACCGTTGTTTCCTCCTCGCAACTTTCACTCCTCATCCCATAACGAAGCCTCAAACAAGTCATGGTGCCCTAATCACGAATACACTGGACATTTCACCATCAAAACAACGGCTTCTAACCACGGTTTATGGTAACTCACGACGGGTCGGGATGACCTGTAACTTCCCAGATGCTAAGGTCCATCTCCCACCATGACCAAAAACAATGAGTCATTGCTCTCTACAATGAGTCATCAAGAAATCATTGCTTCCACCGGCCCCTGCATCGTATGCTTTCCACGACTTCCGTCCTAATGGGTCGTTGGTTTGAACAACGATCCCTAGGGTCATCATTTTGCAATATTTTCCCAGTTTAAGAAGTTTTCAACTTTTAACTCCTGGCCTACTCCTAGGCACTTCCGTGGTATTACAATATCTCCCTTGGGAACATTCATCCTCGAATGTAGTGGAAAGCAAGGTAAAATAGAAACACCCAATTGTCATATTCAAGTACTAACCACAAATTGGAAACTTCAACGGGAATAACTACCTCCGATTCAAACCGCATAACTTAACTGATTTCATGATTCACACACGCATCCACATACATGAAAAGTATCCACCACATGAATCAACATAAAACTAAATAGAGTATGAGTGCAAAAATGATACCTCAACTGGAAACTGGTGCTTCAGAGGAGAATAAATATGGGTATCTAGCCATCATATCCACTTCGGCCTCCCACAGCTCCTTCCAACATACCCTGCAATACTTTAAATGAAGCTAGCCTTTGCTCCTTAGCCTTCAACCCGTTTGGTCCAATTTTCTAAAACCTCTCATAGTTAAGGTGTCTCTCACACCAACACTCCGCCTTCACCGAATAACGAGGTGGGTCACCTAAACACTTCTTTTCAAAAGAGATACATGAAAACACATGATGCACGGATGGTAGCTCTAAGGGAAACTCCAACTCGCATGCCACCTTGCCAACTCTTCTCATAATCCGGTAAAGGCCAACATAATAGGGCTAAGTTTTCCTTTCTTCCCAAACCGCATTACTCCCTTCATGGGAGATACCTTCAAGAACATCCATTCATCCACCTCTAACTCAAGTTCTCTCCTCCTAACATCTTCATAGGACCTTTGGCGCCGATGGACATCTTTCACTGCCCTTCTTCCCCTCTTCCACATGTGGAACACACTTTCCATAGAGAGTCACTGGCTACGCCCGCCTTGGGGGTATGACTGGCACCTCGGTGCCCTACTAGGACCTCGAATCATAGACTTGAGCCTAAGCACTTCTGGTGCCTGTCTGGCTCTAACTCTGATTCAAGAAACAACGGCTATATAACGGCTGTAAATACAGCTCCGACCGACTAGGCCTATAGCCACCTCGTAAAACAACAATAACCAAAGAAATAAAGAGTATGAAGGAACCTAGTGCGGGCCGACAAGGCCACTCATGCTATCTAGTTATCTCTAAATCAAGAAAACAGGTGCTAAACCGCGCTACGTGACTGACAAGGTCACCACTACTAATCGAGTATGGCCCCACACGCTTACTCCAATAAAGTTAAAACATACACATGCTCACACGACGGTGATAACTAACCACAAAGGTACACCGCAAGCTCTAAGAATACTTATAATATGGTCGGGACAGTGGCTCCGCCTACCCATACTATACAACACAAAGAAAAGGGATAAACCTCTAGCCATCTAGCTGGATGACTGGGAGCCGATGACTTCGTGAGTCAAGCAAATCACGAGGGATCGGCTCTATGAGTACCAGCAGTACAATGCAATACTAACGGCGCGCACTGTGTACTGAGTATGTAGCAACAACTGAAAAATATCTGAAAACAACAATACACCTGATGGAAACTGAAACAGAAAGAAATAGACTCAAACCGGGACCGAAAATATGATTCTAAGACCGTTTCAACTATGTCAGAAAGAGTAGGATTCATACCTGAAATGTAACGCTCTACCGTCGATCTACTTCAGCCCAGTATAACATAGCATAACATAAATATAACATAAACATAGCATAGTACACACAAACTCACTCGGCCTCTATAAGCCGGGAGGTACAACAACACGCACCTATACCCCTACCCCGATCGCCCCATCTCCTATAATAACTATAAGCATTCTGCGAACTGGTATGCACTTGGGCTCGCCGAACCCCGGACTATAATCGTACCCCGAGTCCAGAGGGACTCCTTCATGAATCAACACTTAGGCATACCCTGCTGACGGGTGTATAAAAGCGACTAAGGAAAAATATGGGGAAACCAGAATCCCATCTTCGCCTGGGACGGCATGCCACTTTCTGGAGAGACGGATCTCGCCCTCCACGGACAAGTCGACACAACTGAGTTAACTCAAGGCCATGAATGCTAGGTAATCCAAATCCCTAAAACAATACAAGGTTTCCTGCAACTATTGATACTAACTGGGTGTATACCACATGCTGAAACTAGCTATACAATATGTATATATATACTATATACGTTTGTCCAATGATAGTGATATGTATGTACTTAATACATGGCTTAAACTGATAATGGTATATATAAAATCTTCACAGTATCAGGCTGAATTAATACCGAATAAGATGGGTTTGGGAATCATGTTGTATAACTGAGCTTTATATAGTAACATTTACTACTTCTAACATGCTTTCTAAACTTCATTTTAGGCTACCATTCTATTTCTGAAATGCCTTACAAGAACTTATATTGCTTTACTAAGTTTCAATTGAACACGATAATATCCTAACATACTTTACTAAATCACACATCGGCATCGTTGTACCTGTCAATAACTTCTACTAGAATTTATATCGTGCTAGTAAGTTTCACGTTACACATGACATGATGTTGCTAACATCATACTAAAAATACATACTAAACATAATATGCGGTTTCAAACGTTCTACCGGCACTTGACCTATTTTACTATACCTAACTACTAACTTGCCAAAGAGACTTTCTATATACCTCAAGCGAAGGGCTTCCAAGCAATCAAGGAATTTGACCAATATTCGCTATTTCTTCCAACTGTATCCATATATATCAATTAGTACTAAATACATTAATATTCTAGAAGAGGATAACTTTTAATATATATATAGAAAACTTTGACTTATCGAAAATGCCTAAAACTCATATTTCTAAGTCCAGAAGAGAGAAATACTCACTTTAGGGCTAGGAGTATATTGACACCGATTTGGAGCAATCTACTTACCTTATCTCCGTAGCACGACTGCTCCGTCGCCCGAATTTTGCGAAACTAAACCCGTAGGGAATGCTCTTTTTGAAGCTTTATACTTCGGTATCTGTGAGTTAATTTGAGTTTGGACCGTTTGACGGCGAAACGGGAAGGAAATCTCTACTAACCCTCTCGTGCCCTTTGTTTCTAGTCTGTTTTATGGAAATTTTTAAGTTAAATGAAATCAAAACCGAAGTGAGGGTTTATATACTTGGGCCTGACAAAGCTCGTGGCACGGTGCCACCAGGAGGCCCTCCCCCGACGCGAGACGGAGCCACGCTGAGGGTTCTTCCCCGCTCCTCCCGCAATGGTTCGATGTGATGTTCGGCCCAGTCTTCCCCTCGGTTTTCTAGCATGTATGGCATTAAAAACTCTTAACCAACATGCGAATAGGCCATCTACATGTCGAGAATTTATGGGGTGTACATTCTCCTCCCCCTTAAGAACATTCATCCTCGAATGTAAACTTCTACTTGCTAGAAGTTCAACTTACTTAACTTATTCTAGAAAAACTTCTGTGCAGAGTCTCCCTGTAATATGGATCATCTCAAAAACCCAATGCAGAAAAGTCCAATACAGTACTCCACACAATACTATAGCATTACTCATGTAAAAGACTAGAGCCGACTATCTCATTATACATGTAATATATAAGGCTTCTCATATGATAACAATAGTAACATACCTCTCGACCGATTATGCTTGGAATAAGTGATGATATCTGATTTTCATGTCTTCCTACTCCCAAGTCATCTCCTCTCAGTTCTGGTTACGCCTACGCATTCTGAGCCGTAAGCAACATCTTTAGTCCTCAACCCGCGAATCAGCCTGCCTACATGGTTACCGGGACCTCTTCATAGGCCGCCCTCTTCCGTAACTGACATCTTGGTCTCTGGGAAAACTTAGAGGGGTCCCCATATACTTTCTCAGCATAGACACGTGGAAAACTGATGAACAGACTTCACTTTGGGCAAGTCTAACTCTGTATGCCTGGCCTACTTCTCCGCCGAGCCCGTTAAGGCCCAACGAATCTTGACCGATCTTACCTTCTTGCCGAATCTCATCACCCCTTTCATTGGATATACTAAAAATACCCAATCATTCACATTAAATTTAGGTTCCCTGCGCTGCACATCGCATACGATTTTTGGCGGCTTCGAGCAGCCGCAGGCGTTCGATAAGCTTTAGCTTTTCCTCCGACCGATGAATAATATCCTGCCCAACCACGCCGACTCTCCTACTTCCAAACCAGTCAACCGAAGTGATCTACATTTCCGCCCATAAGCTAATGCCTCAAAGGGCACCATCTGGATAGCTGGGAGTGGTAACTATTATTATGGGCAACCCAATGGGCGGTAAATGCTCATCCCAACTACCTCCAAAGTCAAACACACACGCCCATAGTATATCTCGAAGGCCCGAATAAGGCGCTCCCGCCCATCTCTGTCTGAGGGTGAATGTTGTGCTTAAATTAATCTATGTTCCCAAACCTCTGGAAATGACTGCCAAAACGAAGCAAACAGCCCTCCCTTGCCGGAGATGATGGATACTGGGACACCGTACCGACGCCATTTCCGATATAATTCGGCGACCTTCGCAGAAAGTGGCTTTTATCAAGTGTGGAAATGGGCTGATTTCGTCGTACCACAAAAATTACCAAATTAAATCATGTTTATGCCTGGTACGGGGAATCCTGCTACAAATTCCATATTTATTGCTTCCACTTCCAAAGAGGCACAACTATGTCCCCGAGAGTCATCCACCGGTTTCGGTGTTCTGTTTGTGACTTGCCGGGCAAAGCTAGACACTCTGCCACCGCTATTTCCCTCTTTCATACTGCCACCAAGAAATTTCTTTGATATCATGGTACAATTTCGTCGCGCCTGGGTGGGAGAGAATAGCGAGCGAATGCGCCTCGCTCATAACTGGTGGTGAAGCCTCGAAAATGTTTGGAACACAAATGCGGCCTTTACATCGTTAAATACTTCATCCGCTACCTGAAAATCGGGCGCTTTTCCATGTTGAATTCTATCCTTAAGCCGAACCAGGTCGTATCTTTCATACTTCCGTTCCTTTACCTCCACAACTAATGACGACACGGTGTTCTGGAATTACCGCTCTATTGTCCTCTCGTTTCGTTTATGTAATCGATAACTACACATTTGTGTATTTATGGCTGGGAACCCCCACAAGGCTCGGACTGCAAGTACGCTAAACTTCCTATAGATTTATGACTGAGGGCATCTCGTTACTACGTTGGCCTTTCCCGATTGATACGTAATATTTACATCATAATCTTTTCAATAATTCCAAATCCAGCAACGCCGCCGTAAGTTCAACTCTCTGAGTGAAGATATATCGCAGTTTCCATGGTTGGTGAAAATATCCACATGAACGCCGGCATGTGCAATGCTCCCCATATCTTTAGGGCGTGGATCAATGCGGCTAGTTCCAAGTCATTGCAGGGATAATTCTTTTCGTGTTTCTCAGTTGTCTGGAAGCATAAGAAATCACTTACCGTGCCGTATCACACACATCCCAAACGAATACCAAGTATCACAATAAACTGCATAACCCTCGTACCTTCTCGGCAATGCTACTATTGGGGCAAGAGGTCAAATCTCCATCTTTCAATTCTTGGAAACTCGCCTCAGCATGCCTCCGTCCACTAGAACTTTACTGCTTTCTACGTTAGCTTAGTCAGAGATGTCGCTATGGTAGAGAATCCTTCAACAAATCTTCTACAGTATCCCCGCTAGTCCTAGAAAACTCAGCACTTACTGAGTGGTAGGTCTGGCCACGTTTTTATTGCTTCTATTTTTTGCTTGTCTACCTGTATACCAGCATCCGACACAATATGCTCCCAAGAAATCTACTGAGTTCAGCCAGAATTACATTTGAGAACTGGCATAAAACCGACGGTCCCTGGGAGAATCGAGCACTCGTCCGTAAATGAGCCCTGGTCCGCCCCCGTACAAGAATACACCAGAATATCATCGATAAAACTATCACTAATACAGGTCCAGGTATGGTCTGGAAGATACTATTCATCAAGTCCATAAATACGTTAGGGAATTCGTCAGCCCAAAGGGACATGACTAGGAACTCAAAATGGTTGTATCTCGGTCCTTAAGGCCGTTCTAGAAATGTCCCTTTCACTGACTCGAACCCGATGGTATCTGACCATAAGGCAATCTTGGAAAAATATCTTTGGCCCCTATAGTTGGTCAAACAAATCATCTATTCTGGGAAGTGGATACTTATTCTTGCAACTGTAACCTATTCAACTGCCGGTAATCTATACACATGCGGAGCGAGCCATCTTTCTTCTCACAAATAGAACTGCACACCCCAAGGTGAAGTACTTGGCCCGATAAAGCCCTTATCTAACAGGTTCCTTTTCAGCTGCTCCTTTAACTTCTTGAGTTCAGTAGGAGCCATACGATATGGAGGAATTGATATGGGCTGAGTTCCTGGTAGTAAATCAATTGAAAATCTATTCTCTTTCTGTAGGAATACCACATAGCTCATTCCGAAATACTGTGGTATTCATTCACCACTGTAATGGACTAGAGATTCGAAGGCTCTACCTGAACATCCTAAACTATTACAAGGTGGTAAATTCACCAGTTATCAACTTCCTTGCCTGAAGATAGGAAATAAACCTACCTTTTGGCGTAATTATACGGGCCTTCTTCCACTCGCACGCCTCCTTTGAAAGTGGAATCTGACTGCCTTGGTCCAGAATTCTACATTTGCATAGCAAGGAGCCAATCCACCCATACCTATAATAGCATCGAAATCGACCATTTCTAATTCTACCAGGTCTACTGTGTTCTTATATCAGCAACCTCTATCGTACACTCAAGATAGACCCTTCTCGGCTATAATGGAGTCACCGACGAGGTGCATACTAAAAGGGCTGTCAAGCGACTCGTGCAACACTAAACTTTCAAGCCATAAATGGATAATGTAGGACAAAGTAGATCCTGGATCAATCAATACATAAGCAAGGTATGGGCAGATAGTCATACCTGTAACAAACATCAGGCATTTTCCAAATCTCGCCTCCCTGGGTAAGGCATATGTGCGACTTTGACCCGCACTCACCTGTGAGGCCCCCCTAATCTCGCCCGCCTCGCTCTCGCTAAACTAAGGGTCTCGTGTCTCCCGCGGAGTGTGATACTGAAGTCGTGACCCTGCGGATGCCCTATCCTGCCCATCTCGGTCCTCCTGACCTTTGGGCTGGGTAATCACCGACATGGCCCTTCGTCATAAATATAACATCCGGTGAGCCATACCGCATGCTCCAAAATGGTTGCTTGATCAGAGGAGGGGCAAAGTGGTAGGGTATACCTACTTTACTCCGCCCTCCTCTATATAAATGGTGAATCTCGCGCCTTCGAGCCTCCCGCCGGGTCTCCGATTGCCCTCACGCTAACTCTCGCCCCCTTCACACCGTGGGTGGAGGCGTGGGTCTCGGCGTCTATCTAACAATCATGGCCTAGGTCTCCCCGAGCCTCCCTCTCGTAACTCAACTGGCCTAGTCCCTGCGGCGCTGTTCCTGACTGGTCCTCCCGATCTCCCGATGCTGCCTTATGCCCCTTGCCATTCTAGGCAAATGCCTAAATCCTCGGGCAATATCCATGTCCTCTCGCAAAGGTAGCCGTATTACAAGTCTCAACATATTCTCGATTCAACCCCATGATGAAGCGGTGTACTCGGGATGCCAAGATATCAATGGAAGGCCGGTGCATACCGGGTTAAAGAATCAAACTGCAAGGCATATTCCCGAACACTCATGACCTCGCTCTAAATGTAAAAACTGTCCACCCGGGCTCGTTTCGAATCTCCCCTGCGGGCAAATAATGATCTAGAAAATCTCCGAGAAGCTAGACCAAGTCGTAGGGAAACATCTCTCCCTCGGGACCTTTCCCAGCTTTCATACCACAACACGGCGATGTCCCGTAACCGAAATGCTGCCATTTCAACCGATTCTCGTAGGCGTGGCATGCATAACCCGGTACTCCTCTCGCATCTCCGATCTAAGAAATCCCGAGGGTCCTCTCGTCCGTCTCCGTACCTATAAACCGGGGGATTCCGAGCCAAGAACTCTCAGACCCTTGAACTACCTGGGGCCTCTCCCGACGACTCCGCAATCAGACGCGTGACGGCCGACGCTCGAGCAAACTCCATCATCTCGTGCTAACATGACTACCGCACCCGACCTCCCTCCCGGTTGGAAGGTACTCCAGATAGGGACTGCTGAGGTGATGTCGCCCCAAGTGGCTCCCGATGTGGTGGAGACTGCCGAGAAGGTTGGGACGATACCTCGGCATTGCCCTCCTCGATCGGGTTGTTTCTAAACCAGGTGAGGCATCCGCCGGTGCCTTCCCCGCTGCAATCCAAGCTCCGCCATGATAAGATGTCACGGCCTGGACATTATCCGTATCTAAAGAATATAGTAAGCTCTAGGACTCAAAACCCTATACTGTACCGCTCTACAACACGCCTGAATAAGAATAGAAAGCAACTATCCTATCATGCTCGTAGCCTCCTCGCCTATAGTATGTGGTGCACAACACATCCATGTGCAAGACTCTACTTAGCACAAACTCTGCACTCTCGATACGACTTGCTCGATACCAGTTTGTCACACCCCGCCTAGGGGGTATGACGTTTCCGTGCCCTACTGGGACCCGAATCCTTAGACTTCCGAGCCTGGCACTTCGGTGCCCGGCTCTAACTGATTCAAGAAATGACGGGCTATATAACGGCCGTAAATACATCCTCCTACCCGACTAGGCCTATAGCTACCCGTAAACAAATAACAACAATCAAAGCAATAAATGTATGAAGGAACCTATGCGGGCCTATTAAGCGCCACCATGCTGTCTAGTTATCTATAAATCAACAAAACAAAGCAAATCTCTACGCACGGCAAGGTCACCACTACACCGAGTATGGCCCCACACGACCATATAACAAGCTAAAACGTACAAACGGCCTCTTCACACGACCTATAACTAACCATAGGGTATACAATCTGCAAGCTCTCTAAGAATACTTATAATATGGCTGGGACAGGCCCCGGCCTACCCATACCGCATAAACAAAAGAAAAGGGATAAACTTTCTACTATCTTTGCCCTCCTAGATGACTCGGGAGCCGGGCGACTCTATGAGTCGGCCGGAATCACGCAGGGATCGACTGCCTATGAGTACCTGCAGGCAGTAATGCAGCGCCCCAAACGGGCGACAGTACCGCTGTTACCGAGTATGTAAAGCAAACAAACCGAAAATATCTAAAACAACAATACAACTAATGGAACTAAAATAGAAAGAAGTAGACTCGAAACTGATCAAAATATGAGTCTAACACTGTTCTCAACTATGCTGGAAGGAGTAGGAGTCATACCTGGAAATGTAACGTTCTACTGTCGATCTACTCAGACTGGTGTAACATAGCATAACATAACATAACATAACATAGCATAGTGCACATAAAACTTTACCGGCACCCATAAGCCGGGAGGTACAATCAACACGCAATCTATACCCCTACCCTGGCCGCCCCATCTCCTATAATAATTATAAGTCCATTATTCTATGGTAGGTACTTGCCCATTGAGTTTCCCTAAGAGACTGGTTCATCCAGACTTAATATGTCACTCGCAAAAAAGACTGCCAATGGTGGCAAAAGCTACCAAATATGGAAACTGTATCCAATCGTCCTCAGGATGTATACCTGTAGATGATGCATCTCACTTCCAAGGCGATGAAGTTAAGCAATAGATAATCCCTAAAGGTCAAAGAGAATCAACTCAAAGCATGGTATGGTCTAAATCAGTGGCGCTTAACTGGAGCAGCCATACAAGCAAAGGGAAGGGAGAATAGTATAAAGGTGGCAGCACAGAAAGTGAAACCAATAGATAGCATACAAAGCATTTAAATACAAGTGATGAAACCAATAATGTTAGGGAGAGATATAAATTTTCTGCTTATACTGGCTAGCCTAATACCTAATGCTGTAGTTTTCCTACTGGAATCATGTTGTATAAATCGGAAGCCTCATAGTAACATGATTTACTACTTCTAACATGCTTTCTAAACTTCATTTTAGGCTACCATTCTATTTCTGAAATACCTTACAGGAACTTATATTGCTTTACTAAGTTTCGATCAACACGATAATATCCTTACATACTTTACTAAATCACGCACTGGGCATGACATGTACTATTTCCTATTAATTTCCTACTGGAATTTTATATCATGCTAGTAAGTTTCACGTGCTACACATGACATGATGTTGCTAACATCATACTAAAATACATACTAAACATAATATGCGGTTTTTGAAACGCTCTACCGCCACTTGGAACTATTTTACTATACCTAACTACTAACTTGCCGAAGAGATTAGTCTTACATACCTCATTTGTCGGCTTCCGGCTAACTGGAGTAACTCGACCAATATTCAGCTATTTCTTCCAACTGTATCCATATATATATCAAATTAGAACTAAATACAATAATATTCTAGAAGAGGATAAACACTTTTAATATATATATAACCAAAAATTCTGACTTATCGAAAAAAGGCTGAAAACTCACAATTTCTAAGTCTGCAAGGGGAGAAATACTCACTTTAGGGCTAGGAGTATATTGACACTAATTTGGAGAAATTCCACTTTATCTCGGTAGCACAACAGTTCGCCGGCTGAATTTTTGGTGAAACTAAACCTCGTAGGGAATGTTTCTTGCGCCTTTATACTTCGGTATCTTAGAGTTAATTTGAGCTTGACCGCCGCTTTGGACGGGCAGAATTGAAGGAAATCTCTACTTTACCCTATCATGCTCTCTCTCGTTTATCTCTGCTTTCTGGAAATTTTAAGTTAAATGAAATCAAATCCGAAGTGAGCGGTTTATATACTTGGGCCTGGACAAGGCCTCCGTGGCACGGTGCCATCGCTGGGAGGCCCTCCCTCCGTGGGCATGTAGCCATCGCGAGGGTTCTACCGCCTCCCGCGATGGTTCGATGTGATGTTCGTCCAGTCTTCCCCTGGGGTCTTTTTCTAGCATGTATGGCATTCAAAACTCTAAACAACCATGTGAATAGGACTTCTACTTTTCGAGAATTTATGGGGTGTAACACTACTGAGTGCGTCCGCTACCACATTAGCCTTACTCGGGTAGTAAAGAACACTCATCTCTATAGTCCTTAGTAGCTCCAACTACCGTCACGACCCGAGCTGGACCCGGATAAACACGGGACAAGGGACCCCGAGAGACCCCAAGTCAACTCCATGGCATATATTTGAACAATTATCATAAAACTATATGGAATATAAAATATAAACTGAAAGAAATCACTAACATACAATAAAATGAATATACCGAATGAATGACATCTGTTTATAGGCCTTAATTTGATGAGGTTGATGGGCAAGCCCTAACTAGCTCGAAAACATCGAACCAAAAAATACCTGTGAGATGAGACACAAAGAAAATGCCAATTTTACAAAGCTTCAGACGGTCGAATTGAGGAACGCAATCCCTGTGCTTATAAAATAATATAAGCAGAAAGAGTAAGAAATAAGACGTGGAATGTACCTGAAATATGAAAAAACCAATAGAGAAGTTGAAAAAAAATTTTAAAACAAAATGTAATATATATGATAAATTTTAGTGGATAGTTAAAGATCACAGTGGATTTATGAAATATCTTTATGGTTATACATTAGTAGCAGGTCTGATAACGACCAAACTGGAAACGACCTTGATATCAATCACAATCATTGAAGCATCAAAAACTAAGCAAACTCCTGAAAATACATAAGACACCCATCAGATGAACTGACAATAACCAATCACATTGTTTTGTCCTGATAAATGGACAATATGCTCATAGAAATGTTAGGTTCAACGCCAAGATTGTAAGTCATAATTTGTTCTTTAAAATGTATGACGGTACTATGATATCATATCATTTGTAAAAGGTTTTAGATAACTGCTGGTGGAAATCCAGCGTTGGTATAGTTCAACCATATTGCAGTGTTCAGGCATAGTAGTCACCTTTAGTCTGCGCTGGTGCTAACTCTCCAGTAATATGCAATTGCTTACATCGTACAGTGATTTGAGCCAATGATGAAGTCATGCACAAACTCAACATCGTATGAAATGAAGCTCAACATTGTCTATTGACAAAGCTCATTATGAACTCATGCATGCATTAGACATCATATAAATATGAAGCTCAACAATGTCAACTCAACAAAGCTTAGAATAAAATCATGCTTTTAAATTCAACATCATGTGAAATGAAGCTTAATGGCGACATAAATCTCAATTATGAATTCATGCATATGAGAAGTTTTACTATGACACATACCACAAGCTCAAGAATAGTGGGGAGACTTTTCAAAATCATGTGGTAAGGCTACCTTAGAAATATCACCCATTATCATCAGCATAGGGACCTTCCCCAAACCTTGTCATGCTTGGACCCATTCACTCATTTGAAAACATTATAGTTTGGGAAATTTCTACTCCAAAACAAGTAATAAAATCAACCAAGAGAAATCATCATCCATACTCAACATTGGGCAATTACCCAAAGCTTCATTATACTTGTCAATTCAACCTTTCTTTGAAAACATTATCAAAATCGTGGGTAAGTTTGGAAACATGATTTTCATCATCTATTCCATCATCATCACATTCTCGTTAGGAACTCCCCACACATGGGTTTTAGGGATCTGTTTTTAGAAACAATTTTGTAAAAGAAATTAAGTTAGAATCAACCCAAGCTCGATAAATCATCAATATCAACTCAATTAAACATACCTATGAGAAACAAGAATCATGAATCAATGAAAACCCATACTTGATCATCTCAAATAAATCACAAATTCTATAGGGATGGGCATGGGTGTGGGAAGAAGCACCAACTCATAGCCTTACATACCTGGGAATGAAGAATCCTAACTCTTCCTAATTGCCCAAATTTGAGATTTCCTTGAAAACCTTGAAATTCTCCTCACTTTCTTCCCTTCAAGCTCTCACCCTTGCATGCATCAAGAAAATGGCCTAGATGGGTCTTTCGCATAAAAACCCTATTACGAGCTTAAAACGACGTAGTATAGGCTCCTGTGAACTTAGGAATTACCAAAAGCTGATTGAAAACACTAAAACTAGTCAACGGGGTCCTAACGGGACAACCTCGATGACTAAGCATTAGGGCTCAAGTGATCTGTTGGCTACCTGCCAAGTGCACTCACCTCGTCTTTCATGAAAACTCCACTGGCTTGGTAACGGCCCACCTAACGGTTCATTAGGTCTAACGACGAGTTGTTGGGTGCCATCCATCAAGTACACCGGATGTTTCACCTGCCCTTTCTAGGAACACCTACACCGACTTGAGGACTCGTGGGTGACTCCACCACGGAAGCCGTTAAGTCACCTCACGGAGGACTCGAGTCCTCGCTCATTCCTGTGCCTCCCACGAAGTCACTTGACAACTCGTTTGGCCTCACACTGTCGTTATGACCCACTCCCGCAACTACCGCAAAATTTTCTAGCTTTTCTCCTGATTCACTTTTGTCCGATTCTTGAATTCCTGAGTGTATAAAACTCCTTGCCGAAGATTGAGATCTTTATGCATGAACACATATTGCAAGCTCAGGTCCGTAAACACACCCACATGGACCCCAAACAAGTAATGCCTCTCGTATCTTCAATGCGAACATTCACCGCGCCAAACTCAAGATCATGAGTTGCAATTTTTCCTCATGAACCTTCAACTGTCTTGAAGCATATGATATCACCTCACGCTGCATCAATACGCACTCCGAGTCCGATTCTCGAAGCATTACAATACACCACAAAAACCATCAAGATTCCCGCGAGTGTGGTCAACACCGCAGCCGAAGTAAGTCGAGCTCAACTCTGGAAGCTCTTCTCACAAGCCTCTGAACATTGGAAATTCACCTTCTTCGAGTTAATTTGGTCAAAAGGTTCTACAATAGATGAGAAACCTCAACAAACCTCTCGATAGTAGCGGGCCTAAACCTAAGAAAACACCGAATATCTCAAATATTCATCGGTCTAGGCCAATTTTTCACCGCCTATTTTCGACAATCTACCTTTATGCCCTCACTAATACCACATGGCCCAAAATGCCACGGAGGCTAACCAAAACTCACAATTTATTGACCTTGGTATACAATTGGCAATCCTTGAGAGTCTAAAGTACTACTCGGCGAGCGGTATGCTCCTCCTCGCCCGAGAGTATATAAGGGATGTCATCAATGAACACGACACGAACATGTATAGATATTGCTTGAACAATTCTGTCTATCAAGTCCATGAAAGATGCAGAGATTCAAGTAGTCCAAAAGACAAACTACAAACTCATAATGGCCATGGCCTAATGCTCGAAGGCTATCTTCGGGATATCACTCTCCCGAACTCTAAGTCGATGATACTTGACCCGAGTTCTATCTTTGAGAAACACTGGCACCGGGGCTGGTCAAAAACAAATCATCGATCTTAGGTAAAGGATACTTGTTCTTGATGGTGACCTTGTTCAATTGTCGATAGTCAATACACATGCAAAGAGAACCATCCTTCTTGCAAACAAAGAGAACCTGCGCACCATGTAGACTTTCTGGTCTAATGAAACCCTTATCTAACAAGTCTTTCAATCGCTTCTTTTCAACTCCTTTAGCCTGGAGCCATCCAGTAGGTGGAATAGATATAAGCTAGGTGTCGAAAAGAATATCTATACTAAAATCAATCTCTCGCTGTGAGGAATTCCCGCAAATCATCGAAACCTTGATACTCATGTACTAATGGTACGGATCGATAGTCGGGGTCTTGGACTCAACGTCCTTAACCCTAAATAGATGGTGGTACATACACCCCTTTGAAATCATCCTCTTGGCCTTTGTGGTAAAAGATGAAACGACCTTCAGGAACAGTTGAACTACCTCTCCATTCTAAGAACAGCTCACCCGAAAATCCGAACTCTACCGCCCGGGATCTAGTTAACTAAAGCATAGCAAGCAAATAACCAATCTATGTCGAGAATAACATCAATATCGCCATGGCTAACTTATCAAATCTACTGAGGTGACCTTCTTAAGGACTGAGACTGGGCAACCCCTATACACCCGCCTAGCTATAATCGAGTAACCTACAGGGGTGGAAATTGAGAAGGATTCTCACAAGACTTCGGAATGACTCAAGCTACCGGGCTATATAAGGTGTCACAAAAGACAAGGTATCCCCGGATCTAATAAAGTATAAACATCAACATGGAAGACTCGTAAAATACCAGTAACCACATCCGGGAGACTCCCCGCTTCCTAACAGATGCTAAACATAGAATTTGTTCTGCGCCGACCGCTAGACGCATTTCCAGTAGATTCCGCCCGATGTGCTGGGAAAGCGTGAGGGAGGGGCCGTCGAACTAGAAGCTAGGCCATGGCCCCCAACCTGATCTTTCTCGTTGTTGGAAAATCTCTGGGCATGTGTCCAGGTTATCCACTACACCAACAAGCTCTTTGAACTCTACCAAGAACCGCCCGAGTGCCCCCACCACACCGGCGATGCCGGGATGCGAGAATCCGCGGCCCGCTGCCACACTGAGCTTGATGCCTGCCCTCTGATCATGTCTAAGTTGGGATGGAATACTCAATGCTGAAGATGCTGGGGATAATGATCTCTGGTGAGTCTCGTCGTTGGTGCCCACCACTCGAACTCTACTAAGAGAATTTGTGGTCCTCGGTCCTGGCCCTTTTTGCCTCCCTCTCTCTCGAATGTGCCACCTCTATCTGTTGGGCGTACAACACTATTCGTGGGAAATCCATATCCTGATGGAGCATAGCAGTCCTACAATCCTTGTCCAAGCGCCTCGCTACTCCATGGACGAATCTACTCACTTGCTCCTCCCGACGCTACCAACTCGGGGTATATTTCGACGTGAGTGTACTTAAGGGCATACTCTGTTTAGTCATTCTACCTTTCTTCAAATTCATGAACTCGGCCGCTTTCAACTCTCATCTCCGAGGGAAGAACCAAGATAGAAATGCAACATGGAACTCATGCCAAGTGAATGGACCCGCTTCTTGTGACCCCGTTTATCCTTCCATTGATGAATCTAGATATGCATGACCCCTTTGTTCCGATAAGAGGACAAATCGGGCACATTCAACCCTATTCACCCCATGACTTAGGTGATCTTGACAATCTCTTCTACAAACTCATGTGTGGGTCCTCATCTACCTTGGACCCGAGGAACTCCGATCTCTGTTCATCCTCAAGAACTCTAACTCGAGTTGTAGCTACTTTTCCATTTTGCAGAACAGGTGCAGTAGGCCTACTGATTGACCTGAGCGGTCAAGGCCTCAAGCATCTGAATAGCGGCCCAACTCGCACGGAAGTCAAGCCGGTCGCACTCCTCGAACCGCGGGGTTTAAGCAATGCCCATGACCATTGCCATCCTCGTGGCCTTCTACCATCTTCCATTCCTTCCATTCATTCTGAGGGAGCCGCGATTCTGCAATCGCGAGTAGCATGAATTAGAAGGGATAGAAATACTTTTTTCATCACACGATATAGATCATGAAAGAAGGGAACATTTGCTAAACGCCTCGTAGCCTCTTCACATAAGTGTGGCGCTTCAAACCCAGGAAAAGACTCTACTTAATGTCTGTGACACCCTAGACACTTCAAACCTATTTCTCCGATACCAAGTTTGTAATGCCTCGAAAAGGGCCTGGATCATAACAAGGGACAAGGAACCCCGAGACCCTGCTCACCCATGGCATAAGCATACATCTAACTCAATCAAGAACTGAATAACCATCAGTACAATCATAGAGGAAGTCTAACTTGAATATAACATCACAATATAAAATCCAAAGTTGAACACATATATATATTTAGTGTCCGAATAGCCTCTAATCATGACGAGTTGATGGGACAAGACCCCCAACTAACTCAATGATCACGGAAATAATATAGGTCCTGATACGCTTATAAACTTGAATTAGTCGTGTTGTCTCAGTTATTTGATACATTTTCATGTAATTTTATATAAATGTAAGATATAAAGTAACCAACATAATTAGCCTTTGCTTTGTAGGTTTTTGATGACTTTTGAGGAGCTAATTCATGAATTGGTGAAGTAGGGCTTGGAGACGGAATAAACACGCTAACGCCAAGAAAGAGGGAGGCCCAAATGCTCCCCACTGGGCTAAAGGCTTAACGTGCCACTTTAGGCAAAGGCCCAAACAATTTCATGTGCGTTGGCAACGTGCCACGCATGAGGGCTCATGTGGACCAAGAGGGGTGCACGCGCTGCCTAAGCAGCGTGCCGCTATCGCGGTGTTCTCGCCGAAGCCGACGGCTGATTTCCAAAGGGAGTTGCGATGCCTCCAAGGTCACTGAGGCGTTGGGTTCGTGATACACTCCGTGGCCACCTGAGTCGCTCTTAATGATTAAATAAATTATGCAGGTTCTCCATTTACTATAAATAGAATCCTTGGCTCTACTTTCCTGTGGCTCCATTTTGTCTTAAAAATCGCATAGGAGTGAAGGGGAGAAGTGGGAGAACTCATCTAGGGTTTATCAAATTCCCTTCTCATCTACCAATCTCATGTAAGTATGTAGTTAGGGAGTAGATTAATAGTAGATTAGGAGTAGATTAACGTTAGTTTTACTAACATGAATGGCAAGAACCTTTCCTCTAGGGTTGAAGCCATGAATTATAATTGTAATTCTATGATATTGTTTGGAATTGAGTTATTGATTGTTGTGTTTGCCTTGCATTCTTGATTTGTTGGTTGTTTTAATGATTGATCACCATGAACGAATATTTGTTAGCTTGGAAATAGCTTGAGAAGGCATTGCTACCTAGGTCGACATGAGAATGTGGGGAGCCTGAAGTAATCTCGGGAGAGGTTCCGTGTTGGGATAGAAATATACCTAACACCTTGCTTGGTTGGACACACGGGGTTGGTGAAAGACCAACTTGGGATGTCACATCACCACTCGAAGAAGTAGTTGTGCAGCTAAGTTGAGTTAAATGGGTTAGACGTACGAAAGTCCTTAATCGTTTCCCCGTAAAACCACAACATAATTGATTGCCCGCGACTAGAAAATTAAACTCCGCTCACAATGATGCAAATGAGGCTAGATTGCCGTGTTAAGAGGCTCGAAAGACCATGAACATGCATTGGTAATTATGTGAAATAACAATTGATAGTCCTATACTTATTCCATTGCAAATCGTAGAGTCGTATGATTAACTGGGTTTTGACTCTATGTTGCCTTGGCACTTTCTTAATATTTCGACCCAAACCTTAGACTTAATTATTCTTCACACGAAAATGTCTATAACACAACACTTAGATATTTATGATCACATCAGAAATGGATAGTTAGAGGAATGGGTCCAGTCCCAAGGGGCCCGACATTCCGGTTCTTAAAAAGAGACACTATATTACTTGCACTCACCGTACACTCTGCGGGCTCACCAGTTTTGGCGCCGTTGTCGGGGACTCGCGAAGTTTTGATAATTTATCTATTTTTGTGTGATTTATTAAATTTTCTTTAAGTGTTGAGAAACTTGGTTTTAGTCTCTGCCTATTTGCAAAGTGACAGGTTGTCCTCGCCGAGCTGGCTAGAAATAGAGAGCTTGTGGAACCGTTGTTTGAACTCGAACGCCAAATCACTTAAAAAGGAGAGTGGTTCTAGAGAAAAAGCCGAAGAGACTTCAAGAAAAGGTACAACAACAACCACCCGCGGGACAAGCACAATCACATCGGAATCAATGGCAGCAAGACCAGTTCGCGAAGTGGCTATCCCACGGCGACGAATGTGACTCTAGTATCCGTAAACCCAGCCTGGAGGGAACTTTGAGCTTAAACAGTAATATGGTGCAGCCGTTACATTCTAGTGGTCAGCTTCACCGGAATGGCACATGAGGACCCGCAGCACTTACAGAGCTTTCTTGAGATTAGTGACACGTTTGTCCCCACCGGCGTGTCCACAGATTATGTTCGATTGACCCTCTTCCCATTTTCATTGTTGGGGAAGAAGCAAAAGTGGTCACATTGAGCCATACCAAACCCCATTACTTCATGGGATTACTTGGCTAGAAAGTTCATCGATTCTTTCCTGTGCAAAACTGCAAAGTTGAGAAGTGAGATACTCAGTTTCAAGCAGAAGCCTGATGAGAATTTATATATGGTTTGGGGAAAGATTCAAGTCATTGTTGAGAGACTCGTCCCCATCATCAAGAATTTGTAATGAAGTATTGCCTATACCTTGTAGAAAGTCTAGACTCACATACAAAAATATTACTAGACTCTGCAGCGGGTGGGCAAGCCTTGGAGAAGACGTATGACGAGTTGTACACTTTGTTGAACAGGAATTGCACAAGGAAATCCAGAGTGCAACAAATAATCATCAAGAGGCAGGAGTTAAAGGATGTATGTATGGTTTGAATGCCTTGGTAGCACAAATAGCTCATTCCAACACAAATGTTGACCTAGCTTCAATAAACCGAGTATGCACCAACACCAGGCCAGGTTACGTGCAGTTCAGCAAGCTCCGAGTTGGGTGAAATTTGTGGTGGCCAATTGGTATAATGCACCTTGTGGAGCCAATCCCAATCGGGCCACTTTGTTGGAAATGTGCAAAGGAATCGACTCTTGGAAACAACTCCAACAGAAATTGGCAGGGCCACCCAAATTCTTTTTGGGGTGGAAATCAAAAGCAGAATTTTATGCAACCTCAATAAATATCAGTATCAGCAATAGGCAGGTTGATGGGTATAGTAGCAGTCGCATTGAGAGAAACATCGTAAAATTATGGAGACCTGTAATCAAGTAGCGTAAATCGCGAGGATGGCAGTGACTTAATGGACCAGCAGCTACCCGCAATCTTGAAAACAAGTGGGTCAACAGCAGCCGCCCAGAATATGAGGCCGCAAGGGGGACTACCTAGCGACGCAGATCCTAACCCCTAAGCAGATCAATGCCATCACCTAAGTGGAAGGCGCTAGTCGATGCATTGCCTAAGGAGCGAGAAAGAGGTGGCAAAATGGAGTTGGTAAGACCAGGACCATCTACCGATATTGGAGTAAATCAGTGGTGTTGGGCAACAAAATGCAATCTTCATTAAAAAGTTATCACAGCACCACTACTCACCATTTCCTTAAATTCAAAAAGAGTACGTAGAGGAATGTTTCAAAAGTTCTTTGAGAGTTTCAAAGAACTTCATATAAATTTGCCTCTTATTGATGTCTTGCAGGGAATGCCTAAGTATGCTAAATACTTGAAGGACGTGATGGCGAACAAAGTTAGATTGGTGACGCCCAAATCAGAAAGACCGATCGAGAGTGCAGTGATAGGGTATTGAGCAAAATGCCAAAGAAGCTCAAAGACCCCGGGAGTTTTAGCCTCCCTATACAAATTGGTAAAGCTGAAGTGCTCCATGCTTTGTGTGATTTAGGGGCAGAGTTAATCTAATGCCCCTATCCTTATTCAACACCTTTTGGGGTTGGGAAGACTGAGACCGACAAGGTTGATGTTGCAAACCGGGCCGACAAGTCGCGAGTGACACCCGATGGAATCATAGAGGACTTTCTCATCAAAGTAGGTAAATTTATTATACCTATAATTTTATTATTTTAGATTTTTAGGTTGATGACCAGGTACCATTAATCTTGGCACACACTTCTGGCCACCTGAGGAGCAAAGTGATTGATTTGAAAGAAGGGACCCTGAAAATGAGGGTCGAGGATGAAGAAGAAATCTTCCGTGTCTACTAAGAAATAACCCATCTCACACTACAGAAACCTTGTCAAGTTAGTGTGTTGGCAGAGGATGCGTGGGTAGATTCACAGGTGCATGGCCAAAGGCAAGGTCAAGTGCTCAGCCCGAATCAGCAAAGGGCTTCAAATTGAAAAGCAGTTGGAAAAAGGGGAGGAACAGAGTGGAGGCCGTTTCCTCTCGGGTCAAAGAAGAAAGGGAGATGGTTCTCGAAAGAGAACCCAGGTAAGGAGGATGTCCTGAAAGTGTTGGCAGTCCACGCCGCCACGACGCAAATAAGGCGCTGCTTGGGAGGTAACCCAAGGGTACCTCGTGTACACTTTCTTGTAAATTTTGATTTTTGTTTTGATTTTGTTATTTTAATTTGTTTGTTTGTGTTTTTGGTGGAAAGTTAGGCAATGTGTAGAGGGGAAGTCTTAAATTCCTCGGAGGAGGAAGTTAGGAAGCATGGAAAAGGGAAACATGCTACTTCGCTGGGCCTAAAGGCCTCAGGGTATTTTCGCCCTTGAAATGTTAATCCGATGCTACGGACATAGCATGATTTTGATAAGGGAAATTTCAAGAAATTTCAAAACTTTTGAGCTTAATAAAATTGTTGGTGAATGTAATGCTTGTTTGGAAAATGAGAAAATTTGAAAAATCTTTGTGAGTCAAGCATGAATTATCACTCGTTGGTTTTCTTTTCTGCCTCTTTTCCGATAGGGGGTGTTTGAACCGAAGAATAAAATTTTTATTTTTATTTTTTTTTTATTTTTATTTTTATTTGTCTGTACATAATATTTTTAGTCATAGTTAGGATCGTTTCCGACTTATGGATGCATGACGATCGCCTTGAGGAAAATTAGCCTAGCTGCATGTCGGGTTTTTTTAACCCATAGCTAATGGATGCTTGATGTTCTTGTTATGTGCCGTATATGATTGTGACATGCAAGTATGTTCGGGGAAAGATCAAGCATGCAAGTGTATAAATTTTTTTGAGACACTTAGGCTCTTTGAATTTGACTCAATATAATTGAAGATTAATTTGAATTCTTGTGATTAGCCGAGTAAGAGTCTCGCTCGAATGTGTCTTGGAATTGAGCATGTGCAAAGGAGAGGGGTAAGGTTTTTGAGTATTCTATGCTATTGTGGATTGTCTAGAACTTGCCCGGTGTGTGTGTATGAAGCTTAAAATGAAGGATGTGAATTGTAGGAGATGATTTAGGCATTTCTTTGAATTAACCTTATTTTTTATCCTCATTTTACCTACCTTGAGAAATTTATCCTAGTTAGCCCCGTTGAGCTTGGAGCCTATTCTTTGATAGCTGCAACATAAGCTTAACCGCTTTCTTTCTCATTAACCTTGAATTTGACCCAAAGCTCCTAAGCGCTTGAAGAAGAAAAATCTGAAAGAGTCAAGGAGTGAGGAGAATGAAAAGAAATGAAAAGTAGGCAAGTTGTAGAAGTTGAGAAAGGTCAAAGGTGCAATTTGTGTTAAAATGGTTGATTATTGTTAAGGAGTAAGAAAAACAAAGTAATGAAAATTATTCGTAGAGCTCTCATCGACAAGTCAAAAGTGCCTAAATAAAGGGGGAAACAAAAGAGGAAATAAATAAAAACCATCAAGGATAAAGGCAGGAAGGGAAGTTCGCCATGAGGGCGTGATGATTTAAAAGCGCTTAGGAAAGATAGTCACTATTACTGGTCATAATAGTGTCTACATGTACCTGAGTTACGTTACAACCTACAAAGTCCTACTTGATCTTACATTCATACATCCTCAAATTAGTGGAGTAAACACTAAGGGCAAGCTTATGGGTCATGACATGATGCATGTGAATTCTTTGTGAGAGTGAGTGTAAATTCTTTTTATGTACCCATACATGTTGTGATGTAAAAATTATTTTTGCGTGCGATGGGGTAACTCTCTTTCCGTGAGGGCACATGTTTAATGAAGGATAAAATTCATGTGGGATTTCTTAATCGCTGAGTTGCATGAGTTTGCTAAGCGTGAGAGTCGATTCTTGAGGTTAAGAAGTCTTAACATAGTTGTATTTCATAGCATGTTCTATTTTAACTTGTATCTTACGTAATCATTATAGCCGTAGCTTAAATTCATCTTGCCACCCGTTAGGGACCTCCATATGCATGATATGTGTAAAAGGCTGTTCCCGAGGACGAACAAGGCTTTAAGGTGGTTGTGATCACTAGGAGTCAATATGTAGTCCCGTGGATACGCTTTATAACTTGAATTAGTCGTGTTGTTCAAGCTATTTGATACATTTTCATGTAATTTTATATAAATGTGAAGATACAAAAGTAATCCAACATGATTAGCCTTTTGTTTTGTAGGTTTTGATGACTTTTGAGAGCCATCATGAACAGCAGCGAGAGGCTTTGAGACGGAATAAACACGCAAACGCCGGCAAAGAGGAGTGCTCCAAAACAGCCCACCTGTGCGTCGGCAACGTGCCACGGCAGGCAGGCTGCCCAAAACAGCCCCCATGCGCGTTGTCAACGTGCCACGGCATGAGGGCTCCGCGCACCAAGAGGGGGTGTGACGCTGCTGCCCAAGCAGCTGGTGCTGGGCGTTGCTATCGCGGCGTTGCCTCGCCGAAGCCGATTTTCGGCTGATTTCCAGTGAGAAGCTGCGATGCCTCCGTGTCACAGCGGCAGTGCTCCGCGATACACCTGTGACACGGAGCCGTTCCACGACAGGGCCAAATTATGCAGGTTCTCCATTTACTATAAATAGGACCCTTTAGCTCTTATTTCCGTGGGGGTCGATTTTATCAAAACCGCATAGGAGTGAAGGGAGAAGTGGGAGAACTCATCTAGGTTTATCAAATTCCCTTCTCATCTACCAATCTCATGTAAGTATGTAGTTAGGGACGTAGATTAATAGATTAGAGTAGATTAATGTTAGTTTTACTAACATGAATGGCAAGAACCCTTCCTCTAGGGTTGAAGACATGAATTATGATTGTAATTCTATGATATTGTTTTGGAATTGAGTTATTGATTGCTGTTTTCGTCTTGCATTCCTGATTTGTTGGTTGTTTTAATGATTGATCACCATGAACGAATATTTGTTAGCTTGGGAAATAGCTTGGAGAAGGCATTACCTAGTCAGGACATGAGAATGCGGGGAGCATGAAGTAATCTCGGAGAGGTTCGTGTGTTGGGATAGAAATATACCTAACACCTTGCTTGGTTGACACACGGGGGTTATGAAAGACCAACTTGGGATGTCACATCACCACTTGAAGAAGTAGTTGTGCGGCTAAGTTGAGTTAAATGGTTAGACGTACGAAAGTCCCTAATCGTTTCCCGCAAACCACAACATAATTGATTGCCCGCGACTAGGAAAATTAAACTCCTCGCTCACAATGATGCAAAGGAGGCTAGATTGCCGTGTTTAGAGGCTCGAAAGACCATGAACATGCAATTCCAGTTATGTGAAATAACAATTGATAGTCCTATACTTATTCCATTGCAAATCGTAGTACGCATGATTAACTGTTTTGACTCTATGTTGCTCCTACACTTCTGTAATATTTCGTTGGACCCAAACCTTAGACTTAATTATTCTTCACACGAAAATGTCTATAACCAACACTTTAGATATTTAAGATCACACTAGAAATGGATAGTTAGAGGAATGGGTTCGGTCCCTGTGGGTTCGACATTCCGGTTCTCTAACAGAGCCACTATATTACTTGCACGACCCGTCACTATGCTCACTCACTAACAAGCTAAAACTAAAATACATAAAGAAAAGATAAATAGTATAGTCCTCGGAAGATGAGGACTCACCAATGAGGCAACGCTAACTCCGATAAATTAATAAGAGCAATGGTCAAGCTCGAGAGTTGGGTCCTGTATCACGAAATGATATAACATAGAAGTATGTGGCTGGCACAGGGAATGTACCGGTATGCAAGGTAAGTAAGAATCTGCGTAAGTAAAGGAAATAATTTAAACATTTATAGCATAACATAAGCTTTAAGAATCTGAGGGGAGGGCTTGCATGCATTCTTTCTGAAATCATGATCTTTTTATAACATGACAATACATAGCTTTATGTAACATCAAACCACTCCCGAATGACTAAAGTCAATTATGACATTTATAGAAAAGTCGAATATTGAGTCAAACCTTGCTTTTAGAACATGCATGTGTATATAATAATCATGAATACGAATATGCATAACTGAATCATGAGGAATACCGTGAGACTCGCTTACTTAACCGACATGTACCACGACATGGTCCCAAACTATCATACTAAGTTGGTAGAGCCGCCAAAGCCTTGTCGTGGCTAAGGACGATACCATGATATCGATATCAAGCTCATGGGCCATTAGGGTCGGGGAGGCTTACAAGGGAGGTCACAATAATATAATAGTGTCAAATCACATTGTGCGCATAGTTCTGGGCATAGGGTGATCAACCCTTAGCCTCGGCTTGGCAGCTAGAATCTTCCCAAAACGTGCATATGCTCTACATCATATATCGGAGCTCAACATCGTCAAATGACGAAGCTAATAATAAAATACATCTCAAATATGAAATCATGCCTATGAGAAGCTTCTAGTTCAAAACATACCACAAGCTAAAAACATACTTAGGAGCCTTTTGTTTCCAAAACCATGTGGTACGCTATACATAAGAAGACTTAATTCAAATACATCACCACAAGCTAGAATATAAAATTTGGGAGTCTTCACTCCAAAACAATGTGGAAGCTTAGTTCGGAAAATCATATTTCCCAAGCTTAATGTACTTAAAAATACCAATTCTCATTGAAAACATAATTATAAACATGGGTAACTTTAATTCATGTCCATCCAGCTGATATCTCATCATCATCATGGCATTCATCACAAATCTATTCTTTTGCGAATTTCTTATCAATAGGCTCTCTCAATTTCAAAAACTAGAAACATGATTTTTATTGAAAACAACTTAAAATATACCCATGCTTCATAAATCAATAATGAAAACACTATTTAATCATACCCATGTAAAGAAATCTGAATATTCTCATGCATTTGGGTGAAAACTCATAACTTGATCTTAGGAAATTCTCATACTTAGATAGAAAATTGGGCATGAGGTGGGAAGGAACACCACTCATAACCCTACATACCTGGAAGGGATTGATTCCACCACTTCTCTGATTTTTCAAGATGAAATTTGGATGGAAACCTTAGAACTAGCTCTAAATCACCTCCTCAACCTCGCAAGTTTGCATGCATGGAAGGAAATAACTTAGAATAGGTTTTCCTCTCCTAAAACCGACTAAAATTAGCCTTAAAAGACGTAGTATAGGGACCTTAGGGATGTGGAAATGATGAAAATACCCTACTAGTTACGCAGAAATTCCCTCTTCACTGGACAAACCAATGGATGCTCAAACTGGTTGCTGGAGGATACCATGACCCGTGGTGAAGATCGTGCAATAAATCAGTCTGTGCTTGGTCTCAGCTCAACCTACGACATGAAAGGACAGTCGCCGCATAAGCAATGTGGGTCGTCTGGCCGATCGTTGTTTCCTCTTGCAATTTTGACACCTCATCCTATAATGAGCCTCACCACGACTTGTTAAATCAACAACGAGTCGTGCTTCTCCGCCGAATACACTGCATTTCACCATCCAAACAACGGCTTCTAACCATGGTCCGTGGTAACTCATGACTGGTCGTGGGATGACCTGTACTCTCCAGATGCTAAGGTCCATGTCCCACCACGACAAAATACCACTCGTTGTTTCCTCTACAACAAGCCGTCACATTGGATCATATTTCTTCCACCTGCCCCCATACTAGACGCCTTTCAACGACTCATACCAATGGGTCGTTGGTTGACCAACGATCCATAGGGTCACCCATTCTGCAATATTTTCCCAGTTTAAGAAGTTTTCAACTTTTAACTCCCAAGTTTACTCCTAGCACCGGGTATTATAGTCTCAATGGGGCTAACTAGGATTAGATGTTAAGAAAGGTAGTTAAAGAATGAAAATTAGGCTCATTCCAAAGAAATGCCTACATCATCTTACATTTAACATCCCTCATTTCATTTTGCATACACACCAGGAAAGTTCTAGAAACTACATAATAGCATGGAATATACAAGAAACCTTACACTCACAACACATGCTCTATTCAAGGAGAACTCCATAAAACTCTCAACCTAGCTAATCACATGAAATCAACAATTAAGCACACAACATACGTAGAAGTTATATCTAAGAGCCTAAGAGTCTTAAACAAAGTCATACACTCCTACCAAGCATGCTTAACAATTAAAACTCTACTTGCCTCTTATAATCATGTATAACACTCAACAAGAGTATCAAGCTACCGGGCCGACAAGGGTTAAACGTGCCTATTGACTAATTTTCCTCAAGATGGTCGTCATTCATCCATCATTGGGAAAATCCCTAACTATGAGTAAAACAACTAGCACAGACAAAAAAATTTTATTCTTGGTTCAAAGTGCCCCCTTCGAAAAGAACCGACTAGAAAACTGTGGTGGACGAAATATGCTCAATTTCAACTCTTAAAGAAAACAATTTTCACACCAAGCAACACTTCACCTGGAAAACCAACATCACAAAATAAATTTTTAAATTTACACCACCCCTACACACTTGGGGATCATGCTATGTCCCTAAAGCATCATTTAAAATCAAACTAAAGGTGAGAGATACTTTCTAAAGTCTCTATAGCTTTCAGCTAGCAGCATATATTGTCCATTTTTCATCATATGGGTCATTGACCCCACACTCATCATTTTTTCCATACTCCTAGCTTCCATTTCTATGTGTACTCGTACTTCCCCTCGCCCGGTTCTTACTTCACAAAACAAAAACAAAAAGTAAAATAACCAAAATCAAAACAAAAGAAAAAGAAAATTATATTCGTGGTACCCTTGGGTCACCTCCCAAGCAGCGCTTAATTTTACGTCACGACACGGCGTTGTAATACCCCGAAAGTCCCTTAGATCAGATTTGAGACTTAGAGTAGAAAACCAGTAGAAAAATGTTGCTCTAGTCACATGATGAATCATCCAATCACCTGTGGGAGACATCACGAGTCGTTAAGTAACTTGCGAGGTGAGAAATGGTTGGCAAAAATGATTCTTGGTCTGAGTAACCACGAGAGGCAACCATGACTGGTGGAAGTGACCATGACTCGTGGAGTTGGTCAGTGGTCGTGTGGGCAGGTGTGGATGGTTGATTTTGCACAAATGCAATGAGTGGGCCACCGTGGAGTTGCTAGTAAACCACGAGTCATGGTGTCCTCGTGGTGACTGGCAGACTTTCTGAATTTTTAGTAAGGGTGTTTTAGTAATTTCTAAGCCCCTAGGTCCTAAACTACATTGTTTTAAGCTTAGTTAGAAGGGTTTTAAAATTATTTAACCTATCATAAGACTTTCCATTCCATGCATGCAAGATTAGAGTGAACCATTGGAGATTAATCTTGAGAATTCCTGATTCTTCCCCAAATTCCTTGGGCAATCAAGGAAGGGGTGTGAAATTAGATTTATCCAGGTATGGTATTATGAATGGGAGCATTCCTTCACTTCAATGCCCAATCCTATTCTAAATTCATGTATCCAAGGCTGATGAATCTATGGGATTTTAATCTAATTTATTAAATTTTCTAAGTATCTACTGGGTAAATTCTATTCATGTTTCTAATGTTGACTTAAGATTCATGGGAATGTTTTTATAATGATTTAAGTTATAAATTTATGATTTCAAAGTTTAACAATTATGATGCCCAATTATGAAAGGTCATGAAAGATGAGATTACGACTATGCTGCAAGTATGATGAAATGTTTATGATGCAAGTACGATTTCGGCACTCATGTTTATATCCATGATTTTGACTATCAAGTCTATTTCAAAGCATGTATAAGTTTGGTGAAGCCCATATGATCAAGTATATTTCCATGATTTACTTCAATTGCATGTTAGCTTACCATGGTTTTGGAGTCTAGACTCCCATTTTTCGCCTTGTAAGGTTGAGCCAAGTCTCCTATGATATGTTGTGACATGCATGTACTATTATATTTCAGCCACGCAAGATAATGGTTCATCTTTGTTGAAAATGATGGAGAGCATATGCATGTTTTTGGGAGTAGTGCTCCAGTACCAAGTAGGCTAAAGGTTCAGTCAACCCTATGCCTCAGAACTACGTGTCAATGGGCATGTTCGCATTATTTAGATATCCTTATGAGCTTTCCCGCCCCGAGGGGCCTTTAGCTTGGATATCGATATCATGGTAGTGCCCAGCCATGGCAAGGCTTTGGATGGCTCTATCCATTTGAGTGTAATAGTCGAAACCATGTAAGCTCTTATCATGGTAATGTCGGTTATATGACGAATTTCCCAGTTAAGTTCTATGATTTCGCTAAGCATGTTCATCAATGTGATATTACAAGCCGTAGGTTTGCCTAATGTTCGGCTTACTTATGATTACTGCTTCCAACTTTGGGTCACTTGAATTAGTTATGTTATTCAGTTATGTTTAAATTATGTTTTTAGATAATAGCATGCAAGCCTTTCTCTCATAATCTTATCTTGAAATGTTTTATGATATGCATGATTTCGCTTACTGCCCGATTTTACTTAATTTACATACTTTTGTGCATTCCAGTACCGACTGCATACTTTATGTTGAATCATTTTATGATATAGGCTCGTACGTTCAGGTTCAGTCCCGCCGCTAGCCAGATCCTCCGTGAGATAGCATTTTCCAACTTGTTGGTGAGTCCTTATCCTTCGAGGACCTTCTTACCAATTTATTTTAAACTTCAACCATTAGTGAGTTGGGATCTTGTCCCATCGACTCGTCAGATTTTAGAGGCTTATCGAACATAGTATGTATTCAGCTTTGGATCAGTGCTACGTATTCCGTTTTTCATAGCGTTATTTACTTTTCAGACTTCCACTATTTCAAATGTTAGATTTTTCACATTTATTATGTTTCGATCTTTAGTGGTCATGTTTATGCTATGGGTCCACTTGGAGCCATTCATGATTCTATGCCTGTGTCTCGATCCGGTCCTATGTTCAGGTCGTGACAGACGTGAACTATCCTTTTCAGGATATTCTTAAACAACTCTTCCTTTCGGGAACCATCTTCTCTTCTTGGATTTATATGGAATAATCTCCATACTATCCCTCTTTACCTCCATCACCTCCTTCACAATCACATTCTTCAAATTACGCCCCCAAAGTTGGTATTCTTGGGTTTAACTGTTATGATGTCTTGCAACAATGGACCCATGGAATCCACCACCCCACACTTGGCATCTGTCACAACACCGATCTTGCAAAGATCTCTGTAGTGGGTGGGTTGATCTCCCGATACACTCTGAAGAGCTCCTTCTCATCATTTACCTTCATTTTCAGTGGTGCCAACTCTTACATCAATTACTGCTCCACTCAGTAGCAAGGAATGGCCGTCCCAGGATGAGGGGTACCTTGTCATCAACCTTAAAATCTAGAATAATGAAGTCAAAAGGTATGATAAATTTACCTACTTTGATGAAGGTCCCTCAATAATCCCTTTCGAAGCCACTATTGACTTGTCCGCCACCAGCAAAGATCACTCTTAGCCTTTGTTTTCCCAAACCAAGTGTGGCTAAAGGAGATAGGGGCATCACTCACTGTCGCCTCTAAATCACACAAGGCCCTCACTATACCGTTTACCTATTTGTATGGGGAGGGTGAAACTCCCTGGGTCTTTAAGCTTTTGGGCATTTTGCCTCGTCACCCCGAAACCGCACTCCTCGCAAGTGCTATAGTTTGGACATCCACCAGCCTCACTTTTTTGGCCACCACCCTCCTTTAAGTAATTTGCTTAAGGAATTCCCTTGCCAAAATATCAATTAGTGGCAAATTTATATGAAGTTCTTCGAAGATATCAAAGAACTTATGAAAACATGCATCCTCCTTGCTCTCGAGCCTTGTCGGAATGATGGTGGTGGTCTTTATAAAGGTTGTAATGATGATTCTGAATCTCTGATTATCTTCTTTTCACAACTGATAGACCTGGTCTCGACTAGCTCGCCGCACCTCATTTTTATTCTCCTTCTGTGATGCGTCAGCCAAGTGCTTGCCACTCCTCAAATTGATAGTCATGACTGTCGGGGGTTTGGATATGTATCTTCATAGATAAACCTCCTTGAGGTATATTATCTCAGCAGCTGCTAATTGACCCATTTTCTTCCAAGTTCGCAGCTGCACTGCTGATTTTTTAAGTCAAAGGCCATCCTTGCCTCATCGGCTTCCATATGGGTTGGTTGGTCATGATCTTCTGCAACATCTCCTAAATGTTGCTAGATTGGCCATTATTCTTCCTATTCTGCCGCGGGTACTACCGCTGCCGAGGCTGCTGGTATCTTTGACTCTAATTATCATCCCAAGAGAAATTCTGGGTGATTCTCGTCGCTCTTAATGTAGGTGTTTTATAGCTCTGATTACCTCTCGGCACATAACCTAAAAAATTTACTAACTCTTGATTGGCCTCGCATGAGTCTGCACCATGGCCGCTGTTGCCACATATTTCACACCAACTAGAGCTGGTTGAATTGCATTAACTCATGCCTATGGTCAAAGCCATACTAGCTTACGAACTAAGTCACCATCTAGTGTTGAGTGAAGCTAACTTGGGCTTACAATGCATTGACACTATCAACCTCAATAAGTATTGCTCTCTTTCTGCTCCCTCTAGATGATCCACTATACCACTGATTTCCTTGGGCAATCCAAATTGCTATCATATAGGTCTTCTCAAGTGCTTGCCCACCTCGATGCTTAATTTAGTAAGATTTTTAGTTTGAGGATCTAAACTCTCCATAAAGGTGTGGGCTAATAATTCATTAGACTGCTGGTGATAGGGCAGTCTCTCAGCAATGATTTGAATCTGTTCCTGCCAAGTAGAGATTTTCCTCTGGGCCTCTACTTAAAACTAAGTATCTTTCTCCCGAGCTTTGCAACAGCCTTGGGTCGGGAGGGAAAGAATATGATGAGGAACTTCCTTGCTAGGTCGTCCCAGGTAGTGATGTAATTTGGTGGTTTTGCCTTCACTCATCTCTTTCAACTCTCCCAAGAGTGAAAATGGGAAGAGGATAAGTCGACATAATCGGCTGAAACTCCTAAGTGGGGACGAAAGTGTCACTGATTTCAAGAAAGTTCTGTAGGTACTATTGAGGGTCTTCATGTGTCATGCTAGTAAATTTCCCACTCAAGTGAAATAGCTACACCATATTCTGTTTGAGCTCAAAATTTCCTCCACCTCCGGTTGGCGTATCCTGAGGTCACATTTGTTGTGAGTGGGATTGCTATCAGTAAAATTGGTCTAGCTACCATTTTCTTTGGCAACAACTCTTCTTGTTCAACTGGTGGATGTTGTTGTCATTCAAGAACCTCTCTTTTTAACAATTGCAATTTCCATTCAAGAGCCTCTCTCCGTAACAAATGCAACTCCGTTTGCTTAGGCTCCAAATAATGGATCCACCGCTCCATTCCTTTCCAGCCTGCTGCAAGGACAACCTTTACCTACAAATTACGTATCAAGACCAAGATTTTTAACACTTTCAAAAATAAAACTAACACAACAACTAAAAATTCACTAAAAGTTGCCAAAGACTGCAGAATGGCGCTTAAAACTACTGCGCCCCAAATAAGCACGGTCGTACAAACTTGTTGTTCCCTCGGGCCGCACACGCAAGTGTACACGGTCGCAAGTAGTAAAGTGACTTTTTGAAGAGCAAGATATTGAACCCACATGGACCAGTCCATTGCCGAATTATCAAGTTCAAGTAAACTAAATTTTGCAAGTGTTGATGTTTCAAACATTGGATTTTTGTCTAAATCTATAGGTGATCACAAATTAATCGGAAAACAATAAAAGAAACATCTAGAGTTAAAGCTAAAAATCATGCAATGCTACATTCAACTTGGTTCAAGTATTGAAATTTCATTCATTGTCTCACAAAGTTAAAGTGATGTTCATGGTCTTTCAAAACCTCTAAACACAACAAATTAGTCTCACAACTAAATCGCTGAGCGGGATATGACGTCCTAATTCGTGAGCAATCAACTATGTGGAGTGGGCTACGAGGTTTATGCCCTTGGTTATGGACTTTGAACCTCTAACTATTTAACCTAACTTAAGCCACAACTACTTACAAGCGTATGTGAAATTTTAAGTTGGTGTTTATCTATCTTCCTCGTTTATAACCAAGCAAGGCACCAGGTATATTTCTATCCTAACCGTGAATCAAGTCTTGAAGACTTTGACGAACCCTAGGTGAGTTTCTTCCATTATCCCTTCGCCCTCCTCTCGTGCTTCCCAAAAATATGTCGTGATAAAATAAAAAATAAGACAAGTGTTTAATTTACTCAAATGAAAATTACAAAATTTGCCTATTGGTGAAACTGCTCCGTGCCACGGTACAGTTGCATAGCACAGCCGGGGCAGTGACACGACTCTGTCGCGCAGCCTAGCTGGAAGCCGACACGCATGGTGGGCGAGGGCTATGCGTGACTGGGCGTGGCACGCCACTGGAAACGGAGATCATGTGTCATGGCACAACGTCACGCACCTCTTACTAGGATGTCATGCCATCGCGCGCGCAGATGCCTGGGCAATGTATTACTGCTTAGCGCCCAATCTCACTCTAGCACCGCTTGGCACCTGCCAGCCTATTTGTGCAACATCATTGGTTTTAAGCATTCACGCCATGCTTTCTTCTTGTGCATGAAACATTATATTAAATCCCTCCTTGACATATTTCACCTACAAAAACATGCTAATCATATCAGTTAGTCCATGCACACAAATTTACATGAAATACATCGAGTATCGTTAATTGGGACTTGAGAAACACACTTAAAACTTGATATAGTTACACTTGGGCACGTAAATATGCCTAAGATCACCAGTTCCTTTTAATGACTAATTTTCTTACTAATTTGCTTTTAGTGTTTTCACTGCCTATATTTTCATACTTAAGATTAGTGAAGGCACCGGCGCTTTATCCTTTTTAATCATGTCGTGAAAACCATCAATTATTGTGATCATTAAGGAGGTTAGTCTTTTCTTAGAGAACCTTTTTCAATATGAATTTAAGATTTGATAAGTACTTCCTTATCTTTGTCTTTGTATTTATCTCAATCTAGCCTTAAATGCTGTCAAAGTGCGCCATCAACATTGTCATCTTCGTGAAACCACAAAGCTTGATCCTCATGCTACTATTATGGCTTTTAATGAGGATTTGTTCTCTTTTTTTGTATCTCGATCCTTCTTCTTCTATTCCTTCCAGCCTCTTCTTTCTCCATTCATTCTTTTCATATAGGACAATCTTTAATGTGATGACTGATTATTAAATTTGTACCATCCATTGATATTGTTGGAGCTCTTTGCCTTGCAAGACGTTTTTCATTGTTTTTTTATTTCTTGAGAAATTTCTTGAAGTTTCTGGTAATAAGAGTCATTTCTTCTCTTCATCTAAGTCTCGATCCTTCACTTTCGCAGCTTTGAGCGTAGACTTATCTTTGACCTTTCCTATTTGAATCCTTCCATATTCATTTCATATTTCTTCATATTTCCAACCATATTATCTAATGTCATGATGGTTAGGTCCTTGGCTTCCCTAATGTCAATGACTTTCACATCCCCATGATTTTGGTAAAATTTTCAAGAACCTTGTTCCCGCTCTTCAATAGGAATTCTTTTCCCCAAGGATACAAGTTCATTCACAATAGTTGTGAATATGGTAATCATATCCTGTGATTTCCATTCTCCTGACTTCATCGTGAAGGTTTCATACTCGCCTTGCAAGATGGCTACTTTGGAACTTTCTTACTCGAGTGGTTCCTTCATGAGCATTAACAAGTGTGTACAAATTCGTTTAGCTGTAGTGCAATTTGAAAATCCTGCCATATTACTCCGCCCGAGTCCACACACGAGGATATACTTATCTTTGGTATTTTTTTCAAGCATCTTGAAGTCCATTTTGCTGTACTCATCCTTTCTTTGGGTATGTCATTGTTCTCAGCATCCTTCTTCATTGGATACCTCGGCCCGTTAGTGACTCTATTCCACAACTTGTAATCTTCGGCCTGAAGAAAGTCTTCAATTTGTGCCTTCCACCGCAAGTAGTATTGTGACATTGAACAGTGAAGGTCTGTTGATGTGGTGTGCCTCACTATGACCAAGAGGTACAAAATTCATGATCTTTTCAAGTGTTTAAACGAACTTTTTTATAAGAAAATCCCGCCCGATACCACCATTTGAGCTATGAACCCCGATAAGTGATATACGTCAATGAGAATTGTTGAGTCTTTATCAAGAAACATGACAATTCAAGTGTTTTAAGTGAAAACTTCAATGTTAGCAGAAAGTAAAGTACTCAATGATTTAACCTAAAAAAAATTCGACGAAAAGGTGAAAAACCATGACCTCGCACCATCAAAAGAGGATTTTTCCAAACTTCTCATCTAAAATAATGAGCCTCAACAACTATTCAAGATTACAAATTTGATTTCCTAGGAACTAACTCTAATTTCTAAGTTCAAATAAACCACCACGAAGTTGAATACTCTTCAGGTTACTCTTAACTTGAATAACCAAACTTTGTACTCTAACTAGTCTTCTAGGAAAGCAATAAAGTACAACCTAATTCAACTTCCTAACACAAGAAACTAGGATTAAAACTCTAAATGCTCTCACAATCTTTTATTCAATTTCTTCACAAATAAATTCAATTCAAAGGTAAGTAAATATTTGCTTCAAAACCATGTCAAACTTTCTTTTATCTCTATTTGAGTGCACACCACCTTCGTAGGCTTTGTCTATTTATTGTCGTTGTCTCTCTATCTCTACTACTCATACCAATTGATCAACTACAATTGCCTGCTTAACTGCATTACTTTTTGTAGACATTGTTTCTGGGTGCCTACTTCTTCATGTCTGCCTCCAATCTCTCGTGTTACGCAATTATCTTCTGGAGTGTCCTACTTCAACAGGGAGTCTCGAGTGTTCGACCAACTTCCTTGGACATGGTCTACCAACCTCGCTGAGAACTTTGTCAATCACTAAAACATCCGCGCTAAGGCATAATTTTATTATGGTAGGCATATCAAACATATTTTTATATATTTTCATAATTTGAGCTAAAAATAATAGGCTCGCTTGAAATTAAACCTAAGAAACTTCCCAAAATCCACTTCTAAGAACTTGTTTGGGAAGCGAACTTATAATGAATTTAAGTGTAATTGGATGTTATTATACACAGCTGCTTAAATTGTTTATCTTATAATTAAGGTGAAGAAGATACTATCTCCAATTTTTAGAAGAGTGTGAGAATTGCTAGTGTAATTACAATGTGACTTTCTAAATTCTCTTCTTTATTTTTTTATTTTTTTAAAAATATGCTCCTTTATACAATTTATTTTCTTCCACTTCAAGTATGTGATGACCGAACACATGTTGAAAATTATTTGGTGTTTTACTTGCTTTTTTGCCCATAAATATTTGTGACACATTAAAATTTTATTTACTTATTCATCTAAATAGAAATTTTTATTAATAATTTCGTTTAAAACTAACAAAAATAACATCTATTTATTTAATCATACCTGTGAAATCAAATATCGTATTAAAATTATATTGTACTAAGCTATTCCTACGCTATTGTAATTTTCAAATACACAAAATGTCTAAATATTTTAGTGTAGAGAAGAGGTGGATTTCAAAACTTGGAATTACTATGCTGAAGTTGGTCAGGATTCAGCCACTGGACTTGCTCATTTGAGCTACTGAAAAAGGAATTAAATTTGGGAGCATTCTTTTCCAAAGTCAAAGATATTATACAGATTCCTATAATTAGCAGCTATCCTTAACCATATAGGGAACATGGCATATTAAAGTCCTTTTGGATTGAACTTCCAATTCAAGAAGAATGAAGTTTTCCGAATGAAATTGAGTTTTTTTGCTTTGCAAATTAAAAAAAAACCTTTCTTGAGTTGTGACAACTTTTTCTCTTTGAAAATATAGCACATAGAAAATCGTACTTGATGAGATATATGCCCAAAATAGTACCTGCACAAGCTGCTTATCCTCACTTATTGATTGCATTATCTAGTTCCTTGGTTAGTGTTATTGTGGGCACACATATTGCTAAAGTAGATATAACATCTTTTGCCCACTTCTACATGGCTTGTCTAACAAAGCCAAATCTAGGTAAAAGTAGAATGGCCCAAAAGTCCAAAGGAGTGGAAACGAATTCTTGGCTTGGGGTCAGCAGGGTTAAGTTCAACTAGCTAGCTACACTTTTCCACAAAATGAAATAATAGAATTAATAAGGAAAAAAAAGGATGCATGCACCTCCCCAAAGACTATTGTTTTGTCCGATCACAACTTCTTTCATATACGTATGTAACAAATATAACTCAGTGATGCAGCGCGAAATCTAAAATTCAGCCAAGAGTGTTCAAGATTTAATACATATATATATGTATGAAAAATAATTTTTAATCTATATGTACTTTGTATAATTTTTATATACATAATATACTTTAATAAAAATATTCGACTGGCCACCTTTTATTCTATGTGACTATGCAACTGCTCAAAAGAAGGATCTGTCAAGTTGATATAAGAACAGAAGAAAAAGTAGTATGAAGGTGGTCTCATTTATCACTAGTGAGTCTAATTTGAAAGTTTAGTAAATCAATCTTATTGTTATTATTATTACTACTATTAAATCTGCATCTAATTATAACAAAGTGTGTATATATATAGAGAGAGAAATATTATATATATAGAGAGAGAGACATACATACATCATAGTCTGCAAACATTTACCATATAGTTAGCTGAACCTTGTTCCTTGGGAAGTAGACAACTTGATTTGTGCAAAGACATATCCTACAACTCCACCAATCAACCATTCATTCGAGTTTGGTAAACTGTCTTTCGAATTATCTTCTAAGATACTCACTGAATTAAATGCGATCCACTTTGAAAGCTCCCAAAATTTGGTAAGCTCTCTTGTAAAAGTATAACAATTATAGTAAGTCATCAATTTCAACTTTGGACTTAAAAATCATGACATCTTGAGTTTGTAATTAATTACATGAAACTGGTAAGTCCTCTTTGATACTCACGTTATTTTAAAATAAGTATTGCTTTAATTTTTTCATTTAATTTTAAATTAAGTGGTGTTTCACTATAATCAAGAAGATATTAATGATATTTTAATTTTACCTTTATTCTTATTTAAACAGAGAGTTTTACATAACCAAGAAATTACTAAAAATTACATCCTCAAAATATTTATTAAGGATAAGTTTGTAAAAGTACATCTTACTTTAGGAATGAGTATGTCTAAGACTAAAACACCACTTCTTTTGAAATGATGAGAATAATAGAAAATAATTGGGGGGAATACATTTTGGATACTTCACTTATTAATCTCGTATGAGGAAACCATGATTTTCTTGTTTAAACAAATGTATTTGGGCAGATCTTTGATTTTGCATTTGATTTCGTTATGAATCTCTTTGGGTGTGGTGGAACCTTAAACTGGACAGTTTTTTTTGGACTTCAAACTCATTAATTTGATCGGAAAGCTTTGCTTATCACGTTTTGCTTTAGGAAAGCTAATTTGGCTAATTTTCGAAATTAAATTAAATTAAATTAATTTAATATTTTAAATTTATGAATTAGTTATTTAAAAATTATAAAATTTTATATTTTCTTTTGTTATTATGTTTATGTTTTTTTTTGTATTTAAAAATATATATATTTTAAAAATCTATGTAATTTGATCTTCACCAAAAACATTGACAAGTAAAATAGGAACAAAGGATAATGCTACAGTTTCTGTGAAATGGTACAAAGTGGGAAAAGTCATAAAGGCAGTAAAAGGGAAACAATTAAATGCTGATTGAGTGTTCTACATTTTACTATTGTAGTATATATATCTGAACCGGTTATTTTGAGGAACAGACGTAGCCTTTGAATGAGAATGTTCTTTCAGATGTATCAAACTAGCTAGAAGCGACAAGTTATTTGAATGATTGTATCGTCCTTAATTTTATCACAGATGTCAGATAAAATGTTAGTAATAAGGCTGAGGTAGTACAACTATTCCTGCAAAAGCTGTTCAAAAGATATCTACATCTGCAATTTTTGCTAAATTTTTTCCATCTTTCTTTAGATCGAGTCTATTCTGCATAACTTTTTGGTAAATAACGGTTGAAGTATTTTACCCTTACAATTAGTTGTGTGAATATTTTTCTAAAGTTTATCTATCCGTACATCAAAGTTCACGATAGCTTTAACTCAAATATATTCCTCAAATTTCGAATCGTATATTAATTACGATGAGAAATTGGGAATAAAAATATCCAAATTTATCCCTATTCTATTAAATTGCTCTATGTATATCTTTACAATGATTTGAAGTATGTTCCGGTCAATATAGCTGATCTGAATAATTGGAAGAGGTTTAAATATGTTTCACTAGACAATATTTCTTGCACGTGAAAGACCATAAATCGGAAGGGCATATTTGAAATGGTTAGGCTTTTGTGGACATATATGCAGACGAAGGAGAAATTTTGTAAGACATATTACAGATGTTAAGGGATATATTTTGATTTTGGACCTGAGATCTGGCGTCAATACAATATAAAGAGAACAAGAAGCAGTTAAGATTTAACCATACGCCAATTTGCAGAGAAAATATAAGGTAGAATCAGTTGTCAAGTTTAAATTTATATCTTTTCCTCTGGTTCAAAAAAGATGCGTGTGGAAAAATGAGGGGGAGGTTACATAAATGCAACTTTTTAAAATTATAATTACAAAAGTTATAATTTTTTATTTTTTTTATTTTTTTTATTTTTTTTATTTTTTTTATTTTTTTTATTTTTTGTCAATTTGTTTGGTAATTTTTTTATAAATGACATGTTTTATTTTCTTCCATAATTTAAGTGATTAAATATGATAAAATTTTAATATGTATAATTATATTTAACACCATATATGTTCTAAATATGCTAAGTATGTGCTAGTTTATAAATTTTTTTAAAAAATTGTTAATATTATCCTCATATTTATCATTCATATATAAATTTTTCTTTTTACTTTTAGTCATTCACATATAAAGATTATGAATATAATATATTTTTTTTATTTTTTTTATTTTTTTTATTTTTTTTAGTTTTTTTAATATATTATATTATATAATTGAACCACATATGTGTATCTATTTTTTATATATGCACAATTTTTTATTAATAAATTTTCATTAAAATTTAACACAATACATATACTAAATACGTATTATTATTTTTTTTAAAAAATTGTTCATATTATTCTCATATTCTTCATTCAAAATTTTTTCTTTAATTAAGTACTTTCATATATAAAGATTATGAATATAATATATATTAGACACCATATACTATATATTATATATGCATATGTGTATCAATATATTATATTATATAATTGAAGCATTTATGTGTATCTATTTTTCTATTATTAACAATTTTTGTTAATACATAAATACCTTTGATGAATTTACACTTTATTCAAGTATCTTAAAACATTTCGATAAAATAAAAATAATTTTTTAATAAATCACAATTGATCTATAAAAAAGAGAGAAAGAGATTCTTGGGAAATCAAATAACAATGGAGAAAAGAGAGGGATTTTTGAATTTTCTGAAAAACAAATATGGAGAAGATAGAGAAATTTTTGGGAAAAAATAAAAATGAGAACAAAGAGGGATTATAGGAATTTTGGGAAAAATTATTGGAGAAGATAGAGGATTTTTTGAGGATTTTTAAATTTCAAAAAGAGAAGATGTTTTAATATATTTGTCTACCAATTGCAAGGTTGTGGCATATAATTCTTTTCATATTTAATTAGAATAGATATTTTAGGAAAGTAAAATAGTACAAATGTAATTAAAAAGATAAAATTTTAAATAATTTATATTTATGTAATTCCTTATTTAAAATCGTAATTTTTATAATTATATTTTTAAAAAATAATATTTATGTAGAAAAGGAGGTGGAAAACAACAACACAATAGAGATGAATCTTTGAGGATTATTATGTTCGATTTTATTGGACCCATCAATCAATGAATAGAGCATTACACATTTAATTCTGGCCCATGACTACATATATGAAAAGGGTCTTGTTGAAAAGAATGTTATGCGCGGGTCATTATTTCACCAATTAAAGCAAGATATCCTTTTGCTACTAACATGGATGCGTCCCCACAACTATTCTTTTATCATATTTTCTAGTTCAGTGAACTCTCAGTCTATCTTCTCTCCTGGGTTCCCTAAATTTCTCTAATTTCATCTCCCCCTTTTTTTTCCCTAAACAAAAGCAAATTTTGAAGCTAGATCTATGCCACTTTTCTCCTTTTTTCTTTTAGATGATGGCCAGCTTGCCTCACCTTAATAATTCTATTAAATACTTGCTATTTTTTACTAGTACAAACATTCAGTAATTATCCCACCAAGTTTAGATAAGTAAAAAAATTATCTAAAATTTTTGTCTTTGTAAAAATCTTAGTACTTTTACAAAGTTCATCTTTCCGCGGTTAAAGCAAAATCTACGGATAACAAACAGGCATATTTACTCATTAACGGTTAAATCACATCCTAATCATTATTAATGGTTATCATTTTCAATTCATCAGGAAAAAAAAAAGAGGAGAAGAAAACAGAAGGTAAACGCCAAGCAAATCAAATGCACACGATCTCTATACCAAAAGCATCATGCTTGTCAGTTTATGACTATAGGGATTCCTAGTCGTATTGATGACTGGTGGAGCACAAGGACCAATAATCGAACCACATTGAAAAGCACAGGTTACGTCCTTCACAAAATTCATAGCAACAGAAAGAAGAAAAGTAAACAACTGAGGCAGAATATCATTCCAAGAGATGCCGCAAAAGGTTAATTTAGGCTTTGTTTTGCGTAGGATTGAAAAATGTTTTTCAATTTTTTTATATTTGATTAATTAAAATATTATAATTTTTTTAGAAAAGAAAATATGTTTCTTAAAAAACTAAAAAAAAAAAAAAAAGAGTTTTCCATTGAAACTAGAAAAAACATATTGCATAAATGGCATTAATTCTATGTAGGGGTATTTACCAAGAAAACTGATAACTCATACCAGATCGAGTAAGGTAAAACTACTTTTACAATCAAATGCTAGAAGGCCTGCTCTTATGACGTATGTTACGATATCTTAATTTTCTAACCTTATACTTAGCGATTTTGGGTATCATAATGATGAACTATAGTATGATAATAAGAGCTATTCGCTTAAACTTTAACAGAGGTTATAATTTATTGTATGACCATTTAAAGTGATATTATGATTAAATTCATCAATTTAATCTATTATTATGAAGTGATAGTATTTTTACTGCATCATATCCTATGTAAAATTTATAGTGTGATGACTTTAAAACAGGAACCAGACTTAGTTTTTAATGCGTCAGATTCCTGCTTCTTTAAAAGTTGGATCTAAATCTCTCAATGGAACAACCATTGTTGTTCCTTTCTTCTTTAAGGCCTCTTATTTTCATTACGAATAAAACGTCNTGAAATCGAACTCATGTATTTACTATGGCATTAGACAATTCTACCACTCGACTATATATGCTATTTGATGAAATCTTTCCTTCATTTTTATTTATACTCTTTAACTGCAATTTTGCACTTTAAAAACTAATCCAATCCCTCGATTTTTAAGGACTCCCTCAATTTTTTTTAAAATTCCCAATTTTTTTTTGTGAAAAAAATTGACGAACAACCTACCCTCCGTTGATTTTTTTAAAAAGTAAAAATAAAAATCAATGAACTGAATCGATTTTTCCTCGATTTTTTCAGACAGACTCTGTCCGTCGGTTCTTGTTCTCTCAGTTTTGATAATATTTTTAGTAGTGGTAATAACTGACATGATGGTGACGGTTGTGATGGTGAAGTTGGTTGGTATTAGAGGTTGACAGTGTTGATGGTGGTGACCAAAAAATATGTGGCGGTTGACAATATGTTGGTAATAGTTAGCAGCAGTGCTAGTTGTGATGGTGAATGTGGTTGGTAGTAGGAATTGTTTGCAATGATGGTAGTGAGTGATAGTGTGGCGGCGGAGACGATGATAACAATAGTGACGGTAGTGAATATAATTATAATGATGCAGGTGATATATGTAGTAATGATTGACAGTATTAGTTGACAACAATGGTGGTTGTCAGTGGTTATTGTGATGTCAGAGGTGAAGATTGACAACGATAATGGTGATTGACAATAGTGGCAGAGGTAGTTGGTGGTGGTGGATTCATCATGTATATTTGTTTGCAGAAGAAAATGATACATTACTCTTATAAACATATAAATAAAACTAGATTATTTTTACTTACCAAGATATATACTTTAATTTGAAGAGGAAATATGATTTCAAAAGAGCATTTTAAAATAAAGTGAAGGGTCAAAAACATATCTAGAATAGTATAATTTTTTGAGTTTCATATTTGAACTATCAGGTTGCGAGTTTTACTTCTCAATGATATTCCACGATCAAGATAATTGGTTGAATATCGTGAAACCATTTCATAGAGGTTCATTGATATCTTCTTTTTATAAAGAAAATCAATTTTCAGTTTCTACATAAACAATCACCAAATTTTTATCGAAATACACCTAAACTATCAGTTGTTTCATTTTCTTACCTGAACGATGGTGATATTTCAGCTAGAAAAAAATGAGAAATTGATAGTTAATGTGTGTTTTAAAAAGTATTTGTTAATAGTTCAGGTAAGAAAAGTAAACACCTGATAGTTGAGATAGTAAACTCAAAAACTTGAATATTTTAGATATGTTTTTGACCCTTCACTCTTTAAAATATCATCTTGTAGAGGTTCTCACACCCTTAAATAAATTAAGGGAATTACAATTGGTGGATATCTATGAATTATTAATATTTTATGATGAATAATATGAATTGATCCACTTTTAAATAATTAAATATTCAATCCATTTAAAATAAATTGAATGAGCGAATAACTGCAAATTATATCTATTTTGTGACTCTTATGTTAAACTTTTACTGGTTATATCTCGTAAGCAGTGAAAGTGAGCATATATGAAATGACAAGAGAAGACAGCTAGAAGACGTGACGTTTGGATGGTTGGGAATTATTCAGCTTATGTACTGTCTTCAGAAATCGTTGCCATGACATTTAAGCTAAGGGCCTATCACTGTCACAAATTGAATCGATCGTCCCATTTTGATTTCAATTCCCTTCCCAATGCGAATTCGAAATTAAAATAAGTCATGATAAATTAATAAATATAAAAATATTTTTTTTTTAATTTGATATAAAAATAAGTGTAACGGGCTAATTTTTTAATATCATTTAATATCATCATTCATGTCTTTAATGCCACCGTCTTTTATTTTTTTTCTTTTTTACAAGCACCTTTTTGGAGCTTATTAATTCTTTTAATTTAACATTATCTACTCTATGTTCTTTTCATTTTAAATATAAAGATTCGATTTTAAAATTTTTTAAAATTTCACATGTGAAATTATACTTCATATATTATTATTTTTAAATTTTTTATTGATCATAATAATATCTAATTATTATAAAAAGATAT
>JACEIK010005397.1:11991-23072 GCA_018107945.1 Datura stramonium | reverse complement strand
CCAAGAAACCCCTACAATAGAACAGTAACAAGGCCAACACATCCAACCACTATAGAGTTCAAGGAAAATTAGCCAGACAATAAATCTGTCTAAATCCCAACGAACAGAAAGATAAGAAGGTAATCATTGAGAATAAAGAGAAAAGGTGGAACCAAGTAGGAAAAAGAAAGGGAATACGGGCTGCAATACAAGAGGTCCCAAAATAAAGGGACAAAAGAACTCAAATAACATCAACAAGGAGAATAAGAATAACAGGTTTAACCAACTGCACAACAATATAGATACCGAGAACATGGATATTAACCAAGGAAACAAAACCACCGGGTCTGTAATACTCCCAAAACCCTAGATCAGATCCAAAAATTGAAAAGGAAAAAATAGAACTTTCTGCACCAGGTTACAGGACGATTCGTCCATTGACTCATGGGTTGCACCACGAGTCATTGAGTAAATTGTGGGGAGGAGCTTGGATTGGGTTGGAATTTTGAGTTTGAGGCTGACCATGAGTGGGACCACGAGTCGTGGTCACCACCACGAGTCGTCAGGTGGTCCATGGTTAAGTATTGATTGAAGGATAAAGGATTTGGGCGGTGTACTTAACGATCAGTCACCACGAGTCGTTGGGCACACCACGAGTTGTGGTGTCCCTCGTGGTGACCAGTGAAGGAGGAGTTCCAGTGTAAGCAACGAGAGGTGACCACGAGTCGTGGTTAGGGGCGAAGGGTCGTCCAGTTCCTCGTTGGGACTGACAGTGTTTTTTTTCGTGCGAATTTATTAAGGGCTTTTCCATAATTTTTAAGTTCCTAAGACCTAAACTATATCGTTTTAAGCTCAAAATAGAGTATTTTAAGAGGGGCGAATTCATTATAGGCTTATTTACTTCCATGAATGCAAGTCTAGAAGCTCCTAAGAGTGATCAAGCCTAAATTCCTCAAGTTCTTCCCCAAATTCTCTTTGGGCAATCAAGAAAGTTGTGAAATCAAATCTCTTCAGGTATGCCGGGTTATGAATGAGTGTAATTTTCCACACCCATGCCCAATCCCCTCTAAATTCATGAAATGCTAATTGATGAATCTATGGTGTTTTTAACCCAATATGTGAATTTTCTAAGTTTCAATCATGGGTATGATGATCTAAGCATGTTTCTAATGTTGAATTATGATTAATAGGTAGATTTTACAACGTTTTCAATTATAAATTATGTTTTCAAGTTTTTATAACCATCCATGAAAGTTCATGAAAGTTGAGATCTATGAAGTATGTGTTCAAGCATAATGAGATGTTTATAAAGAAAGTATGATTTCAAATTACCCATGTTATGTTCATGTTTTCGAATGATCAACTTTATGTCAAGCATGTTTAAGTATTGGGCAAGCCCATATGATCAAGTATGTTTCATGATTTATCTAAATTTCATGTTATCAGCTTACCACATGGATTTTGGAGTCTAGATTCCCATTGTTTTCAGCTTGCAGTATGATTTGAGCCAAGGCTCCTCATGTGATGATTTCAGATTTGTGCATGTATATTATGAGTCAGCTTCATCACTAGACGATGGTTCAACTTCGTTAAAAAATGATGGAGAGCATATGCATATTTTTGGGAGTAGTGTTTAGCACCGAGTAGGCTAAGGGTCATTCAACCCTATGCCTCAGAACTACGCGCCAACGTAGGTATGTTCAGATTATTTGGGACCTCCCCTATGAGCTTCCCTTGACTCCAAGGGGCCTTCATCTTGATAACTATATTATGGTAAGTATCCTTAGCCTTGACAAAGCTTTGGACGGCTCTGCCTACTTGAGTGTGATAGTGGGGACCACGTAAGCTCTATCGTTATAACGTTGGTTATATGACGAGTCTCCTATTGTTCCTCATGATTTCAGTTATGCATGTTCATCAATCATGATATTATGCTTTCAACAGGTTAGCCCTATGTTCAGTTTACTTATGATTATCAATTTTCAGCTTTGGGTCATTCGAATAAGTTATGATGTTTAGTTATGTTCAAATCATAATTTCAGAAAATAGCATGCGAGCACTACTCTAAGAATCTTATCTTGATTATGTTTTTATGATATGTATGATTTATGATTTTACTTACTTAGAGGTTTTACTTACCTTGCATACTCGGTATATTTCACGTACTGACCACATACTCTATGCTGTATTGTTTCATGATACAGGCTCAGATTTGTTATAAGCCAGACCTGCAGCTTTAGCGCTTATCAGCCAGGGTTGGTGAATCCTCATCTTTCGAGGGCCCTTATTTTAGTTGTATCTATTACTTTCAGTTTCAAGATTTAGTGAGTTAGTTGGGATCTTGTCCCATCAACTCGTCAGATGAAGAGGCTTTTCTGACATAAAATATAATCAGCTTCGATTTTGAGTTATGTATTCCAATGTTATGAGATGGTTAGACTTCTGCTATATTAATTATGTTAATCTTTCACTTTATTATGATTGAGTTAGATGTCATGTTCATGCCATGGGTCGACTTTGAGTCTCTCGATATTTTTTATCCTATGTCTCGATCTGGGCTTATGATCGGGTTGTGACAGGGTCCCAATTAATCCTGAAGGTCGATCTCACCAACAACCAGACTCTACTAGACGAAAAATGACTAAAGAGAGAAAGAAAAGCAGGAAACCCGCCCATCATCAGGGGAAACTAAAGATAAGAGATTCTATATTAATGGTAGAGCTAAATCTAAAAAAGATGGAGACTTAGATCAAAGAAGAGGTGGAACAACTGGAGAGTGGCTACTAAAACAGAGATAAGAATCACATCGTTGGGAAAAGGAAGTTCCAAAGTAAATTTTATATTCCACCAAGTGTCAAACTCAATGGAAAAATCCAACAGATTAAAGAAAATGGGGAACAATGCTGGGTTAAACATTAGGCACCAGGATATATTCCATGAATTAATATTGATTTGATTATGAAGAATTCCGTCGAGAGACTGAAGAAGATTGGGATATAAGAAATAGATCTTGAGACTACAAATCAAGAATCACACCAAAGAGTGCAGGGAAGTGAGGAAATGAAACTCGATCTAGGTCCACCAGATGGACCTTAGGAAAAGGATGAATACTCCTACCAACTTGGCCAATGAAATCACTGCACCCCATAAAGATAGGAGATATCGATATGTTTATGGATTATATTAAGTATGAGAAAAAATCCTCCTACTCCGATGATGAAATCATCAGAAAACAAAAAAAAGGAGAACATACGATAGGAGACTACAATTTTACTCAACACAGTATCAGTTCTTTCAACAATCTTTCTCCAAGGAACAAACTTAACCCTGGTGGGAGCTTCTGCCATGAATCAAAAGATCTAGAAGATCATCTCATGGAATAACCTACCCTCCCCATTATTTCAAATGATTAATACAATCTCATAAAACATCAGGGGAATAGAATCCCACAGATCCTTGTAAAGACTTCAACTTTTCAAACAATAGTTTCATCTCCCTCTCATGTGCTTGCAGGAGCCTACAGTTGATTGTGGGAAACTTGAGAAATACGGAACAAGACTGAATTTTTAGAATGTCTATAGCAACTACTCTAATAAAATTTGGATCTTTTGGTCTAGTGATATAATTATTAATATCATCCACGACAAAGAGAAGCATATCCTTCTCAAAATATCTAATGATAATGATCCAACTTCTTCTTTTTAGTTATCTACGACAAGTCCACTGAAGTTCTAAGAAGGAATCTGTGGTCAGAATTAAATGCCATAGTAGGCTCTCTACATGATCCCTATGGAGTTATTGGAGACCTTAATGTGATTACTTCGAGAGATGAAAAATAGGAGGAAGACCTCATAAACTGGAGGATAGCCAGACTTCCGAGATTGACTAATGACTATGGCCTCCATGATGCAGGGCTCTATGGCTCCAAATTCACATGGTGTGATAATAAGGACCTTCCATTTACGATTTGAAAATGCCTGGATAGATTGGTTTACAACTTAGTATGGTTCGACGCTTATAATGCCACCAGTGTCACTCATCTTTCTAGAACTTGTTTGGATCATTCTCCATCCTAGTCAAGATGTATAATGATAGTCCTCATATTATTAAATGCTTTCAATTTCTAAATATATAGATAGAACACTCAGATTTTCTAGATATTGTTTAGTCCTCTTGGGATGAAGAAATATATGGGAATCCCCATATATTTTCCATCAAAAGATCAAGAAGACGTGCAAAGCTCTTAGCTCCTGGTCTAAGAAAGCCTTCAGAGACATCTATGAAGAGCCTAAGAAGCTTGAAGCTCAAATTTGAATCCTTGAGGACACTAGTGTGATGAATAACTCTGAGGAAAATAGGAGAGAACTCGCTAAATGTATAGCTGAATTCACCAGATTCCTTAAACTCCAAGACACCATTCTTAGACAAAAAGTGAGTAAAATAGCTACAGGATGGCGACTCCTGCACTACTTATTTTCACAACATCATCAAAGATAGAAGGAACAAATTGTGCATCAAGAAAATCAAGGATGACCAAAACCATTGACTAGAAGGTAAAGACAACATAGCAGAAGGAGCTAGATTTTACCAAAATCTATTTTCCTAAGACAATGTTTACCATGACTACAACCCCATCAACCTTCTCCCAAGGTGCATCACTGAAGAAGATAATGAAAAGCTCATTACTCCACCCTCCATACAGATAAAGGAGTATGTTTTCTCCCTAGACACAGACCATCGGGTCTAGATGGCCTCAACGGACTCTTCTACCAAAGTGCTTGGAGTATCATTGCCCATGAATGCATAAGGCGATATCAACTTTCTTATCAAGTTCTATCCTATCAAATTTTATAATCAAACTTTTTTAGTTTTAATTTCTAAAGTGGATCATCCGCAATCTTTCACCGACTTGAGACCTATTAGCTTGTGCAATATTTCTAGAAAAATTATCTCTAAAATTATAAATAACAGATTAGTTACTATTCTTTCAAGAATTATATCAAAAAACCAAAGTGGCTTTGTTAAAGGTAGATCCATTACTGATAATATCCTTCTCGCGCAGGAGATCATCAGTGACATCAACAAGTTCAACAGAGGAGGAAATGTGATCATGAAACTCGATATGACCAAAACATATGACAGGATCTCTTAGACCTTCCTGTATCTATTCCTCTGAGAATGGGCTTGTCTAATCACTAGGTGGATATTGTTAACAATTACCTACCCAATAACTAGTACTCGGTGGTAATGAATGAGAGGAGGAATGGATTTTACAATCCACTGGAGGGTTGAGATAATGAGATCTTTTATCCCCTTCCTTTTCATCCTTAGTATATAACTTCTTTCTCATTGAACTACTTTCTCAAATGCTTAATAGCCTCCAGGATCTTCCTAACTACCTTGGTTTCTACATGAATATCAATGGTATTAGAATTAACTACCTTACCTTTGGCTGATAATACTATTATTTTCTGTAATGGTAGCAAAAAATCTGTTGAACTAATCATTGACACTCTTAATAGGTATGAACAATTCTCAAGGCAACTGATCAACAAGCAAAAAAGTAGTTTGTCCCTGAAATCCAAATCTAGTCTCAATATGATCAATAAAATGAAAAAAGTACTGGGATGAAGTTTCAACAATTCCCTAATTATGAGAAAAAAAGAAGATATCCTATTACTTTGGGATAGTCAATAATGTTATGGACAAGATTAGAGGATGACACTCCAAGTTCCTTTCTCCTGGTGGACGAGCCACTCTTATTAGGAATATCCTTCTAGTTATCTGTTATACCCCGGGGTAAGGATCAGACCCGAGAGTCAAAACAGTGAAAAACTAAAATTTCGCACCAGGTCACTAGACGAATCGTGAGGAGGCTCGTGAGGAGTGACCACGAGTCGTAAGGTGACTTGTGGTCCATCAAGGTTGGCATGGCTTGTTGCGAATACCACGGGTAAGACCACGAGTCGTGGTCAAGCCTCACGACTCGTGAGGTCTCCCATGGCCTAGACCAGTTGTGGCAAGGAGGCATTGGGCAGTAGAAGCCACAGATGGTGACCACGAGTCGTGGTCACCCACCACGAGTTGTGGTGTCTTCTGTGAGGTCCACTAGTTGTTTTGAGCAGTTAACCAGACGACTCATAGCCATGAGTCGTCCAGTCCATCGTGGGGACTAGCAGTCAACCAAATTCTGCAATTTTAGTAAGGACTTTTCCGTAATTCCTAAGTCCCAGGGGCCTATACTACGTCGTTTAAGGCTTGTTTTAGTGAATTTAAGGAGGGGGAAAACCTATTCTAAGTTAATTCATTCCATGCATGCAAACTTGAGATTTTGAAGAGAGGATTTAGAGCAAGTTTTGAAGGTTTCCGTTGGAATCTCATCTTGGACAATTAGAGAAGTGATAAAATCATCCCTTCTAGGTATGTAGGGTTATGAGTGGGTGTTTCCTTTCTCACCCATGCCTGGATCTCTAGCTAAGTATGATAAATTCATATGATCAAGTTATGGGGTTTTACCCAAATTGCATGATTATTTAATTTCTACACATGGGTATGATTAGATTATGTTTATATTGATGAATTGTAAAGCTTGGGCATATTTTAAATTGTTTTCAATCAAAATTGTATTTTTTAAATTATGAAATTTAAATGCCCATGGATGAGAAGTTCATGAAAGAAGAGAATGATGATGAGTGTGTGATGATGATGAAAGCATGTTTCTAAAGCTACCCATGTTTATGATGTCATTTTCAAAATTAATTGAGTAGATTCAAGCATGATAAAGTTTGGGCAAGGCCCTTATATCAAGTATGATGATGTAGTATCTCTAAAGTAAGCTTACCATATGATTTTGGAGTAGATTCTCCCACTTATATGTGAGCTTGTGGTATGTTTCGAAATAAAGTTTCCTGTAAACATGAATTCTTAATTGAGATATATGTATTATTTAGCTTCATTTTCATACGATGTCGGTTCTATGCATGATTTCAATAATGAGCTTTGTCAAATGATAATGTTGAGCTTTGTTTCATAGGATGTTGAGTTTTATGCATGATTTCATTGTTGAGATTCGTCAACAGACGATGTTGAGCTTCGTATTATATATGATGTAGAGCATTGCATGTTTGGGAGAAGAGTCTAGCATCGAGTGGGCTAAGGGTCGATCACCCTATGCCCCAGAACTACACGCCAATGTAGGTTGATATTATTATATTATTGGAACCTCCCTTGTGAGCTATCCCCGACTCAAATGGCCCGTGAGCTTGATATCGATATCATGGTAGCATCCTTAGTCCTGGAAAGGTTTTGGACGGCTCTGCCCACTTGAGTGTAATAGTGGGACCACGTAAGCTCTATCGTGGTATGTCGGTTAAGTGACGAGTCTCCCATTGTCTACATGATTCAGATTTACATATTCATTAATCATGATTTTTACCTCAAGCATGCATGTTTTAAAAGTAAGTTTTGACTCATTGTTCAGCTTTTCTATAAATGTCATATTTCAGCTTTGAGTCATTTGAGTCAGTTATGATGTTATGAAGCTATGCATGGTCATATTATGAAAAGATTATGATTTCAGAATGAGTGCATGTAACTTTTTCCTCTCAGATTTTGAAGCTTATGATATTTTATGAAATGTTATAAATGATTTACTTTACTTAAGCGGTTTTACTTACCTTGAATACTCGGTACATTTCATGTACTGACCGCATACTTTCTATGATGTACCGTCTCATGATACAGGACCTAGCTCCCAGGCTCAACCCCGCTCGTAGTCGGTTGTCAGAGTTAACACCTTCTTGGTTGGTGAGTCCTCATCCTTCGAGGGCTATACATTCAGTTTCCTTGTGTATTTTTAGTTTCAGTATTGTTGAGTTAATTGGGGTCTTGTCCCATCAACTCGTCTAGATTAGAGGCTTTTCAGACTCATGTATGTATTCAACTTCGGATGCTTATTCTGATGTTGTGTTGCATTAGACTTCCACTGAGTTATATTGATGATTTTCTTTAGTTTATCGAATGAGTTAGATGTATGCTTATGCTATGGGTTGACTTGGGGTCTCTCGGGGTCCCTTGTCCCGTGTCTACGATCCGGGCCTCCGTTCCAGTTGTGACAAACTTAGTATCAGAGCAATAGGTTTGAAGTGTGCTAGGGTTTCTGAAAGCCGCGTTAAGTAGAGTCTTTTTCATAGGTGTGAAGCGCGCCACACTTATGACGAAGAGGCTACAAGACGTTTAGGAAATGTTCCCTTCTTTCATGATATATGTCGTGCGATGAAAAGTCTTTATATCTTTCTAATTCATGCTATTCGCGATTGAAAAATCATGGCTCCTTGAAGAATGAACGAAAGGAGGAATGGAGTTGGTGAAGGCCATGAGGATGGGAATGGTTATGGGCGTCAGCCAGCCCCATTAGTTCAGGAGCCTCAGGCACCGGAGCCAGCTGCTCATGCTGAGTTCTGGGCCGCTATTCAGATGCTTGCACAGGCCTTGAACGCTCAGGTCAATCAGCAGGACGTTGCGCATGCTCTGCAAAATGGCAATGCAGCGGCTGCTCGAGTCAGAGACTTCTTGAGGATGAACCCGCCGGAATTCTTGGGGTCCAAGGTAGATGAGGACCCACATGATTTCACTGATGTGATTGTCAAGATCACCCAGGTTATGGGGGTGAGTAGTTTTGAGTGCGCAGAGTTGGCCTCCTACTAGTTGAAGGGGGTGGCGCATATCTGTTTTCGCCAATGGAAGGATAGCAGGGTCGCAGGAGCGGGTCCAATCACGTGGTAGGAGTTTTAGGTTGCATTCCCAGATCGGTTCTTCCCTCGGAAGATGAGGGAGCTGAAGGCAGCTGAGTTTGTAAACTTGAAGTAGGGGATGATGACAGTGCAAGAGTATTCCCTTGAGTTTACTCGCCTAATTAAATATGCCCCGGAGTTAGTGGCTGACCAAAGGGCGCGAGTGAGCAGGTTTGTACATGGTATAGCAGGGTATTTGGACAAGGAGTTGCTATGCTTCACCAGGATATGGACTTCCCTCGTATAGTGTTTTAAGCCCAGCAGATGGAGTCGGCACATTCGAGAGAGAGGGAGGCCAAGAGGGCCCCGAACAAGGATCACAAATTCTCTCAGTAGAGGTCCGGTGGTGGACACCGACAACAGACTTACCAGAGATCATCAACCCCAGCATCTTCGGCATTGAGTGTCCCATCCAGGCCCAAACATGATCAGAGAGGGCGAGCATCAGACTCGAGGGGTCATAGCAGCAGACCCGCAGATTCTAGCATCCCAACTTGTCACAGGTGTGGTCGAGGGCACACCGGCTAGTGCTTGGCAGGTTTAGGTGCTTGTTTTGGGTGTGGGTAGCCCGAACACATGCTTAGAGATTGTCCAGCTGCGAGGCAGGACCAAATTGGGGGCCGAGGCACAACTTCTAGTTTACAGCCCCTCCCGCACACTCAGCACATTAGGGGGCATCTACTAGCACAGCTTGCGGTCAGTGCCAGAATAGATTTTATGCTTTAGCTTCCCGTCAGGAGCAGGAGGTGATCTCCCCGGATGTGGTTACTGGTATGCTGCGAGTTTTTCATATTGATGTTTATGCTTTGTTAGATCCGGGGGATACCTTGTATTTTGTGACACCATACGTGGTCGGTAGCTTCGGAGTCAGTCCCGATATTTTTTCAGAACCCTATAGCTAGACGGGTGTATAGAGGTTGCCCAGTCTCTGTCCTTCATAAGGTCACCTCAGCAGACTTAATAGAGTTAGCCGTGACTGATTTTGATGTTATTCTCAGCATGGATTGGCTATTTGCATACTATGCTTCAATTGTAGAACCCGGGCCGTAGAGTTCAGATTTTCGAGTGAGCCAGTCTTAGAATGGAAGGGTAGTTCGACTATTCCTGTAGGTCAATTCATTTCCTACCTTAAGGCCAGAAAAATGATTTCTAAGGGTTGCATGTACCATCTAGTCAGGGTTAAGGATGTCGAGTCCGAAACCGTGACTATCCAGTCAGTTCCAGTAGTACGTGAGTATCCAGAGGTCTTTCCTGATGATTTTTCAGGTGTCCCTCCCGAGCGGGAGATTGATTTTGGTATAAATCTTCTTCTTGACATACAACGTATATCTATTCCGCCCTATAGAATGGCTTCAGCCGAGCTAAAAGAGTTGAAGGACCTGTTAGATAAGGGCTTTATTAGGCCGAGTAAGTCTCCATGGGGCGCACCAGTGTTATTTGTCCAGAAGAAGGATGGTTCACTTCGGATGTGTATTGATTATCAACAATTAAACAAGGTCACCATTAAGAACAGGTATCCTTTGCCCAGGATCAATGATTTGTTCAATCAGCTTCAAGGTGCCAAGTGTTTCTCCAAAATTGATCTCAGATCCGAGTATCACCAGCTTAGGGTTCGGGAGAGCGACATCCCGAAAATCGCTTTCAGGACTTGGTATGGTCACTATGAATTTGTTGTTATGTCTTTTGGACTAACCAATACCCCTGCAGCTTTTATGGATCTAATAAATAGGGTGTTAAAGGCATATTTGGACATGTTTGTGATTGTGTTCATTGATGACATCCTTATATACTCTCGGAGCGAGGAGGAGCATGCTGCTCACTTGAGAGTAGTGCTTCAGACCCTCAAGGATCGTCAGTTGTATGCAAAGTTCAGCAAGTATGAATTTTGGTTGGACTCTGTGGCATTTTTGGGCCATGTGGTATCGGGTGAGGGCATAAAATTAGATTCTTAGAAAATCGAGGCGGTGAAGAATTGGCCCAGACTGGTGAACCCATCAAATGTCAGGAGCTTCTTGGGCTTAGCAGGTTACTATCGGAGATTTGTTGAGGGATTCTCCTCTATTTCAGCACTTTTGACCAAGTTGACTCCGAAGAAGGTAAAGTTCCAATGGTCGGAGGCTTGTGAGAAAAGCTTTCAAAAGTTGAAGACTCGACTCACTTCAGCACCAGTGTTGACCCTACCCGAGGGTACCGATGGTTCTGTGGTGTATTGTGATGCTTCGAGAATCGAACTTGGATGTGTGTTGATGTAGCATGGGAAAGTGATAGCATATGCCTCAAGGTGTTGACACCCAATTTTGACCTCCCGAT
>JACEIK010005397.1:0-11744 GCA_018107945.1 Datura stramonium | reverse complement strand
TTGTATTGATAATGAGTTTTATATAATTTTATTATAAATTAAACTATTATATTATCTATGTATTAGTTCATTTACAAGTGTAGTATTTTTATTAATTTAATAGAAGCTAATTTTAATTTCAGCTAATTTATTTAAAATCTAGCCACTCATTGCCTAAATCATGTCAATTCTAGCCATTTTTATCAGAATCTGGTCACTTTTTAAAATACAATTCAATTTTCAATAAAATCTACCCATTTACCAAACCCATAACCCGCCTAATAACCCATGATCTGACCCAGTAATCTAAAGTTCAATCCTAGCTGTCCATCTAATCTAATCTAATGATCACAATTTAACCCTAACAAATTTCCTTACTTATCCCCCTCTTCCAAAAAACCTAAACCTAATTTCCCATTTTCCTCTAACACCAGCCGCCTCCTTCTCTTTATTCACTATCTCTTCCGGCCGACACCACTCCGATCAACGGCCGGAAACCAAGCCACCACCAATCACACCATTCTCTTTCTCTTCCCCCTCACCTCCGTCCAGCCACCATTGTTTTTTCCTGAAACCACTAAGCGCCGCCCCTACTCCCTCTTTCCCTCTCCCGTTTCACCATTAACGCTCTCGCCGAAACTCCACCAAACAACACCCCTCACTCCCATTTCCTCACTACTGCCGCCCAACTCTATCTCTCTCTTTGCTTCGATCATCTTCGACCAGTAGGTCGACGCCACCTCATCCGACCAGCCAATCTCCGACAACCCTCATCGGTAGCAGCCGCGACTGTACCGTGACCGCAGATCAGACTCCCCCGCAACCAGATCTCAACAACACCCACCTCTTCCTCTCTCTCTCTCTCTCTCTCTCTCTCTCTCTCTCTCTCTCTTCTCCACCCTTCGTAGTTTTTCCACAGCTGATGAACTCCAATCGCCGCCACTGTTCATCTCCTCCGACAAAATTATTGACCACTAGACGAAGCAGCAGATTTGATCTCTTTTGTTTTTTGGACAGATCTGCCTGTCCATGGTTGGTTCATTAATAATTTTGATGTCTTTTCTCCTCCGGTGTTCTTACCTGTGTCAATTATATCCAGAAATTAATTATGTTTACCCGTAATATGTTTGTTTAAAAATATTTCAATTGTTACTTATGTTTCCCTCTGAAATATCCTAAATCCCTAAAATGTTTAAACAATTTTTTTTCTCCCTATCGCTACAATCCGGCCGAAACCATTGTGCAAATTGGTGACCTTTTCGTTATTTGTTTCCTGCTTTAATATGCTTATATGTGTATACGTATGCGTTTTTGGTTGACAGTATGTTTATAAATTCAAGTTCTTTCTTTCCTTTTTATAGAATTTTAAATCTAAAACTTGTGCTAATTTGGCTATAGATTTTTAGTTATTCACTTGTTTAAATAATCATGTATGAAAAGCTTTAGGCTAGCCCCTCACTGTCAATTGTAGTGGCATTATAATATTTGACCCACTTAATTCGTGACTAGTCTTCCGTTAAATCTGAAGTTCTTGTTGCCCTATGAATAGGTTCTGTTATTGGATTCTTAATTGATTTAAATATTTTTCTTCCATGTGCACGTGTACCGAGCGAAGGTAATTTCTGATTCGCCTATTATGGTAAGGTTTATATGCATACGACAGTTTCTCATAAATTTTACCTTGCTTTATTTACAATTGATTTCTTTCCTTTCCTCATCAATTGAAATCATATTATTACTTGACCTATTATGGTAAACCTTGACTGGTTTTATATTAATTTGATTCGAATTTTTTCTTTTGTTGAAGATTTGAACAACTTTAGATTATTTATTTATGGTAAACATGTGACTATTTGCACTCATTTATTTTGGTTTCCGTGATGTACTCTCCCTTTTTATTGTTTCCCTCGATTTAAGTATGATCAAATATGGTGAGTGTTTAGAACTTATTTGGTATTTGTTCAAATATAGAAAAGTTTGATTAATTTTAGGTTTCCTTTTTTATCTGATTTTGTTAATTAAGGTAAAGGATTTATTGTGATTGATTTTTTGAATAGTTTTCCTCCTTAATTCCTTTATTGATTAACTATTTAAAGGGGTTTCCTCCCCTCTGGGATTCAACGGAACATTGTTGGAGAAAACCCGAAAATTATTTTACTCTTAATACTTCTTTGTTCTTTGCTCCATTAGTTCTATAATTTCTCTATCCCCCTTAACACAAACACTGCTCGGAATCCTTGAGATTCCTGTGATCTTGATGTGTTGAGTTCTGGGTGAACGCTATTGGTTTGCTGTTTCCTACTTAATTAAATCATTTGACTGGTATCCTTTAACTTTATTTCGGAATTCATCGTAAAGTCGCTGGGACGAGGGAGGACTATGGGAGTGTAATTATGAAGCATTATGTATTTACTCATTGTGTTTTGTCTATTTATTCCTTTCGTTTATGTGTAATAATTGTAATAAACACTAATAATAGTGGAAGGGGTTCTTATTGGGGCAGGGATTTTTATTTTTCTTTACTGGTTTCATAATTGTTAAGCTCATAGTAGAACTCATGCCTATAGGATCTTATAACATACGGAATGCTAGAAGTCATGCATATAGGATTTCAATAATAACCAATTAGATATCATGTCCATAGGATTTCAATAACGCATGATCATTAAACTATTTCTATAGGAATAACATTAATATGATTTTCTGCTAGAAATCATGAACTATAGGATTGTTCAAATTCAGAGTTAGGATTCGTTCGTTTACTGTTCGGTTATCCTATAAGTGTTAAGTTATAATCTGTTTCATGTCTGTAAGAATGACTTGAGATTTATGCTGTTTTACCCAATTAGATAATATAGCTATCTGAACAGCTGTATTATTTCACGTTTATTAGAGAATCTGCCTATATGTTCATGATGTACTGATGGATATCTTTTGAGTAAAAATCATGCCTGTAGGCTACTTGTATTGACATGTTTAATTATCTGCCACTATAAAATTTTCCTGTAGGATCATTTCATATGCCATAATACAGTTGAAATCATGTTAGTATTATCTATTTACATGTATTAGCTATCATGCCATAGGATTAATATGAAATTAATTATCGCTACCAGAAATCATATTTCTTGGAACTAAAGCAACCCTATTTGAACCTTTTGATGATATGAAGCACATTTAATTTGCGACGCAGATCTCATGCATAGAGAATCGCATATTGACTTACTTAAATTATACAATGAAGTTAATTATGTATTGCATACTTAAATCTGATCCTTTTTGCATTAGAAATCATGTTCACAGGATCAACTTACACATCTAGAGAACATCTTAATATGATTTGTTTACATACGTTAGGAAACATATTCACAGTGTCCATTTATATATGTTTAGAAAACATGCTTATAGGATCTGAGGCTATGTTGAAACCTTCGAATCTATGCTGTTTTACACTTGTTTTATTTGACGTCTAATCACTCTTAAACACCCTAAGATTTCTAGACCTAAAATCCAAATTAGTTGTCCAATGCCTCTTGGACATTAGGTTTGGGACAGGTAGGTAAATTATAGGCCGTTAGTTTTTCTTCACCCAGAGCGCTTTAAGTTAATAATTAATCAACTAGGTGGGTAGCGAAAAATGATAGTCTGTGCTCACTGAATAATATGAGAAATGTAAATCATTGCGAAGTATTATTTAAGTTGCATGGAGTGATCCCTTTAGGTTAAAATTACCCCTCCCATTTCAAGTGCAGAACTACATCTAGCCTGATTCCCTTAAGGGATACATAGGTGCCTCTTCGAGGTTCGACTCAAATTTCTAAATATTTATTTATTTTATTGTCTTTTGTTTGCATATTATTAATCATTCTGTTATATTCTTGTATGAACTGAGTTATATTTCTTCATTTGTAATATTGACTTGTATATTGCAATTAAAAAAATAATAATAACAGTCTTTAAATGTATTCTGTCCAAATTTTTGTCTTTTCGTTTGTCTACATATTTTATTTATTTATTTATCAATCTAGTTTAAAGTCTAAATAACATAGGCTAAAATTAACTTTATTTGCTCGCTTAGTAATTCCCTATATAATTAATGAATCCAGCCGAAAACCACATTTGTGGACCTTGAAAGGTGCTTAACACCTTTCTTTTGAGGTAATTTGAACCTTTGCCCGAATCTAGTGACCTAGGCTAGTAAAACAGACCCTTAGGTTAGCACGGTGTCCTAACACACCTCAAATCGTTAGGTGGCGACTCTTCTTTCATAATAAACTCTTAAGAGTTGTCACATGTTGTATGCCACTTTTCGCGAGAAAAATGAAGCACGACAGCATGACGACTCTACTGGGGATTTTAAGTTCTAACCATAGCGGGTTTATGTTATGTGGAATTTGTGTGTTTATGATTTATTTGTTTTTGCGAGTTTAGTTCAAATTGATTTCTTTCATGATTGTTTGTCTCTTTGTTTAACTTAATATCTTATCATGATTAATTCCTTTCATTTATCTTTTTTTTGTTTTATGAATTCATTAGTTTTCTTCCATTATTAAATTCTTTTCCTTTTACCTTTTATTTTGTTTCCTTAATTAATTAGTATCATTCCATGATAAAGCTCTTTCCTTTTACCTATTTGCTCGTTTCCTTTATTTATTGATTTACCTCCATGTATATTCTTTTTCCTTCACCCATGTCTTGTTATATGGTTATTTACTTTACTTTTAGGGAGCATTATTTCCTTAAACGTGAAGTCACTAACAAATTTTTTCTTTGTTTTATTTATTATCTATTTTGCATTAGCTTATATTTATTATGTTTTTTATTTATCAAGTAATGTGTTAAATGCTTCTACTTACTTGCTATTTGTTGTTTCTTTTATATGTTGTCATTCTCATTCATTTCCTCCTCCATTTGGAACCTCCTTTATTCTTCTTTTAGAACGGTTGCGTGGTCAGACAGACGTTTATTCCTAAAACACCCATATCGAGAAATGTCTTATGGATTGTTCAATTAGCGGTGCGTCGACAGTCATGAGTTTTCCCACTCTCAAGTTGTCCACTTGAGGGAACCTTGTCTGAAACCACTCTTACTAAACTTAGATATTCGACAGATTAACTTGTTTCCTTACATGCATGTCCTTCAATTTTTCCTTTATTCGCTTCCTTGTTTAAATTACCTTCCTTTCATATATGCCCTTCCCTTATTTCTTTCATTTGCTTCTTTATTTAAATGATTCTATGTATATCCCTTTCCTTAATCCCTTTATTTATTTTCTTGCTTGAATTATTTTTCCCTTCTTTAACTTTTTTTGTCACCTTATTAGTTTATTTTGTTTTCCTTCATTAATAACTCCTTTCCCGATTAATTCTTTCCAACTATCTCTTTATTGATTTATATGACATAACTTATCACTTGTTTATTCCTAAATTTTTTTATTTATGTATTGTACTCGTATTGCTTTATTAAACAATTGTGGCTTTTCTTAATTGTTTATTGTGTTATTAGTTTTACTACATGATAATTGTTGTAGCTTTGCAATTGTCATTCCGCTCCTATTTCCCCCATTGGGAGATTCTCACTATCACACACTATATAGGCGAGTTGTGCTTTGCATTTCTCCGAAATTCTTTCAAAAGCCTATTTAGAGAGTTGCATATACATGGGGTGAATGGATAGTTTTACTACCATGGGACCATGTGCCTTCTCGCATAAAAAAACTTTTCAGTCCGTGTTCACCCGACTCTTAGAAATTTATGCTAAGTCATGCATGCATTAGCCCCTAGGAAGACTCGATACCCTTGGTGTATTGAGGCCATTAGTTTAACTTTGTCCAAAAGCTCAAAGAGATTGACAATCTCAAAAAGGACATTACCATATCTATTTGCATTTTTATTTGAGAGGTCAATTTGTCTAAAATGTAGACTATTTTGTCCTTGGGTGGGAAGGATAAAACTAAAATTTTATGATGCAGGTGTTGAGCACAAATTTACGTCGTGGAAGCTAAGAAGAAGCCAAAAGAAGGAAGAGCATTTCCCTTTGGTCTACAGCTTTTTGTAATTTTAATTTCTTGTAGTATTTCATTTATGTAAAATAAAACAATAATTCTTTATGTATTTTGGGATTCTTAACGAGAGCAAATAGAATGGTACATTTTGACATATTCGTCTCTCAAAATTTGCTAGGATTACCTCTGGCGCATAGAGGTCACATTGCATTAGGACATGCGAATTATTTGCTACATGTTGAATTGTGATATATTTGTGTAATCGTTTTTTTATTTTTCTTTTTTCCTTCGAGCTTTAATCTTTAGATGATTCTAGAATCATTTTGTGTTTAATCTCGGAAGCTTAGTCTAAGTTATTTTCCTTTTATCAATATTATTGACTATGTGTGTTTAAAAGTATCTCTTTAAGCATGTGATTATTGTAAAAAAAGCATCCTTTCTTATTCATGCAAATTAAGTTCGAACTGCGCTTTAGTTTAATATCTTGTCACTAAGTTTTCGGTATCTGATCAATCTCTCATAATTTTGGCTCGTTTGGAATAGGAATTATTCATCATTTTTACTTAGCGATATATATCTCCTCTTTTCAAATTAAAGATCTGATTGTTCAAAGTAAGTAATCCTTGCTCATTCCATTGACTTGCCAAGTTAGTTAGCACCGTCACCATCTACTCGTTCAAATTCTCTAGCATTTGTCAATGTCACTAGTTTGAAATCACGATTTTCGTCACTTTTATATATGACATGCCTTCAATTTTGCATCATGTCGGACTTTAACATTTTCTCTATTTGGCTTAAAACTCTTTAACGAGTTCATCGTTTTGGATGCTATTAATGTTATTAATATTATCATTATTATTATTACTTGACTGGTGTTAGCATTTGATTTTCCTATTTTTAAGCGGTTGTCAGGTATTTAAACATCAACTTAGTCAAGAACCCGCAATTTGACAAAATTTCCAACATCCCAAATAATTCTAGTCCTTTTATTAATCCAAACTTTAGTCCTCCCTTGACACAGTGTCTTCTCGACAGTACCTCTCCGTCCAACCTCATCTCTTATGTTCCCTCAACAGATTCCTTCATTGCATACCCATCTTGGCACTTTGTAAGACATGACAATGTCCGAAGGTGAGAACATGAAACTACGAAAAGGGTTCAATAATTTGGAAAAGGTTATGGATGAGAAACTACGCTGGAGAGATATTTCAGATTTAAGGTATAAAAAGTTGTGCCTGCACCCAAATGTCAAATTGCCTCTGGGATATAAGATCCAAAAATTCAACATCTTTGATGGGCATGGAGACCCTATCGAACATCTGAAGGACTATTGCGGCAGATTAGTCGGAATTGGACATGATGAAGCTCTCCTAATGAGATTATTTATGCAAAGTCTATCAGGAGTGACATTCACTTGGTATGTTAAGCAAGACTTTAACAAATGGCACACTTGGGAAGAAATGGCTCGAGATTTTGTAGAACAATACAAGTTTAATATTAAGGACGATTCGACATTTCTGTATTTTCTTGAGATAAGGAAAATTGCTCACGAATCTTTTGAGGAATATGTGAGACGATGGAGGGGAGAAGCTTCTAAGATACGTCACTCACTATCTGAAGAGAAATTAGTCCAATATTTCGTCAAGTCACTATACGGTATATACCACAAATACTTATATTTCATGTCACGCCCCGCCTTGGGAGGCATGACTGACACCTAGGGCCCTACTAGGATCAGAACTACTGAGCTGACTGAGCCTAATCACCTCTGGTGCAGGGCTGACTCTAACTCTGGAATCAAGAAAACAACGGGCTATATAGCGGCTGTAAAAATAACCCCCGGTCAACAAGGCCTTTAGCCACCTATGAAAGAAAACAGCTAACCAGAGACAAACGAATATAAGGAGTCCTATGCGGGACGACAAGGCCACCATGATATCTAGTTATAGCTGAAAAAAAGCGAAATCAAGTACTAAACTGAAACATGACCAACAAGGTCATCAACCAACAACTAACAAGGCCCCACACGACCAACACACATAATCTAAAGCACATATAGCCCCACACGGCAAATATCAACTAACAGCAGGGAATAATACAATCTGCAAGACTCTAAGAGTAATAAAATGGTCAGGATAGGGCCCCGGCCTACCCATACTGTACAACAAAAGAAAGTAAACCTCTATCTCTCAAGCTCCGGAAGATAGGAGATGAAGGCTCTGTACCGCTGACTGGAACTACGAGGGATCCGCTCCTCGTCTGAGTGTACCTGCAGGCAAGTAATACAGCGCCCCAAAAGAGGGCGTCAGTACCACAAGTGCTGAGTATGTAAAGCGATAACTACAAATTACTGAAAGTAAGTAATAGGACTGACAATAACTGAAGTAAGGAGAACGGACTGAAACTGACTGGAATAGGGGAATCAGAACTATATATATCTATAATAGAAGGGTAGGAGTCATACCTGTCAACAAGGAGTCCTACTGTCTAACTATGAGTAACTAAAGCAACGTATATACCTTACCTGGCCCCCATAAGCCGGAAGGTATCATCAGCACAACACAACCCACTTGGGCCCCCATTAGCCCGAGTGAGTACATCTCAATCTATATACCTCTATCCAAGTCATACCACATCACCTACTAGCTATGAGCATCCTACCGATCCCCTGGGTATGCAGCTTGGGCCCGCTGGGCCCCTGACTATAGCTGTTCCTGAGTCCGGAGGACTCCTGAAATCTACACCCCGGGCGCAAGCGCTCGACGGGGGTGTGTATAGGCCAACCACAGCAAAATATGAGGAGTTGGCTCCCCATCTTCGTCCCTTACAGATGGCATGCCGCACCATAGAGCGACGTATCCTCGCCCTCTGGCGGACGAGTCGACACAGATATTAACCCTGGGGCGGTCACGAAGCTATACAGGTAATCCATCCCAAAACAACACAAATACAGCTCTCAACTGATAACAACAACTATACGTGATAATATACTGAACATGATAAACTATTCCTGAAATACTTTACTGGGATTCATATTGGATTACTATATTAAAGATACTAACTTGCCGAGAGAAACTGCCTTTACATATCTCGACTGCTCATTTACCGATTAACTGGCGAGGTTCGACTGGTATTCAGCTGTTCTTCCCAACTGTAATCACATTCACGGAAGAATAGAGCTAACTTCATTACTATGCTGGAGGAAACAATACTTTATATGTATATATACTAACTATTCTTCAACTTATCAAAGAACGATCGAAAACTCGTAATTTCTCGGGAATCCAGAAGGGAGAAATACTTACTTTAAGCCTGGGATTGTATTAACACTGGTTTGGAGCAATTCCAATCACTTTGGCTCGGCGGGATGACATTTCGCCGGGCGAATTTCACGAAACTAACTCCGTAAAAATGCTCCTTGCAGCCCTATACTTCGATACGCGAAGTTAATTTGAATTTGGACGGTGTTTGGCGGCGTAATTGGAAGAAAATTATATATTCTCTTCATCCCTATCTTTGCTGATCGCGTGATATATGTGGAAAATGATAATAATCTAAGGGTGAGGCCTATTTATACTTGGAGCCAGATGCATGGCAACGTGGAACGCTGGTCAATGCACCGTTATGGCTCCGTGCCATGTTGGCTAACGGGGAGGTAGGGGCTCCATGCCACTTTTCCCCTCTAGCAGCTCGGTTTGGCCTCCTTTTACGAAATCCCAACTTGGCACTCGTTCGGCCTTTCCCCGGGCCCTTTCCTCACACGTAAGGCATTCTAAAACTTCAAACCAACATTCGAAAAGGCCAACTACATGCTAGAAACTTATGGGGTGTAACATCCTCTCCTCCTTAAGAAAATTCGTCCTCGAATGTTAACTTCTCGTTGCAAGAACTTTAACTTGCGATTACTTATTCTGGAATTTTTTTTTCAGCAGAGTCTCCCCTGTAATATGGACTATCCAATAATCCTGAAATGCATAAAAGTCCAATACAGGTACTCCACACGATACTATGGCATTCATTTCACAATAGACTGAAGTCAATTACTCCACATATACATATATATAATGCAATATAAAAAAATAATAACGACATTCCTCCAATATGATTATGTCTGAAATAACTGAGGATATCTGGTTTTCATATCATCTTCTGCCTCCCAAGTCATCTCCTCTCGGTTCTTATTTCGCCACAACACCTTGATAGAAGAAGCAACATCTTTAGTCCTCAATCTACGGATCTGCCGGTCTAGTATGGCTACTGGAGCTTCTTCATAGGCTAACTCTTCAGTAATTTGAACATCTTGGACTGGAACAATCCAGGAGGGATCTCCTATACACTTCCTCAGCATTGATATGTGGAAAATTGGGTGAACGAATTCTAATTCTGGGGGTAAATTCAACTCATAAGCCACCTGGCCTATCCTTCGGCGAACCTGATAAGGCCCAATAAACCTCGGGCTGAGCTTGCCTTTCTTACCAAATCTCATCACCCCTTTCATCGGTGAAACCTTCAAGAATATCCATTCACCCACATTAAATTCTAAGTTTCTTCGTCGCAGATCAGCATAAGATTTCTGGTGGCTCTAAGCAGTCAGCAGACGTTCCCTGATAAGCTTTACTTTCTCTTCTGACTGATGAATAATATCTGGCCCAATCAATACTGATTCTCCTACCTCAAACCAACCAGCTGGAGATATGCACTTCCGCCCATATAACGCTTCATAAGGTGCCATCTGAATTGCTGAATGATAATTGTTATTATAGGCAAATTCAATAAGCGGTAGATGTTCATCCCAACTACCTCCAAAATCTAAAACACATGCTCGTAACATATCCTCGAGCGTCTGGATAGTACGTTCTGCCTGCCCGTCTGTCTGAGGATGGAAGGCTGTGCTCAGGTTAACCTGCGTCCCCAGGCCCCTCTGAAAGGATTGCCAAAACTTAGCTGTAAAATGCGCCCCTATGTCGGAGATAATTTACAATGGAACACCATGCAATCAGACTATTTCTCTTATATACAGCTCAATATAATCTTCGGCTGAAAAGGTAGCCCTTACTGGACGAAAGTGAGATGATTTTGTCAACCTGTCGACAATTACCCAGATCGAATCATATTTATTCCTGGTTCGAGGTAAACCTACTACAAAATCCATATTAACTGCCTCCCATTTCAATAAAGGCACGGTTATATCCTGTGTCAGTCCACATGGTTTCTGATGTTTAGCTTTCACCTGTTGGCAATTGGGACACTGAGCTACGAATTCTGCTATCCCCTTTTTTCATTCCCGGCCACCAGTAAATCTCTTTTACATCATGGTACATCTTTGTCGAATCTGGATGGAGAGAGTAAAGGGCATAGTGTACCTCATCCATAATTTGCTGGCGAAGCCCTGCAACGTCTGGAACGCAGAGGGGATCCCTATATCTCAAAACTCCGTCCTCGGTTACCTGGAAAACTATTACTTCCCCTCGCTGAACCCTATTTCTGAGTTGAACCAGACTAGGATATTCATACTGCCGTTCTTTCACTTCCACAACCAATGATGTGTTACACGCCGTAAAATTCTCGACACGTAGATGGCCTATTCGCATGTTGGTTAAGAGTTTTTGAATGCCATACATGCTAGGAAAAGGCCCGGGGAAAGACAGGATAAGAAATCCATCGAACCATCGCAGAAGGAGCCGGGGCAGAGCCCCTCCGCGATGGCAATGTGTCACGGAGGGAGGGCCTCCGCGTTGGCCCCGTGACACGTTGGCCCTGT
>JACEIK010005396.1:0-111083 GCA_018107945.1 Datura stramonium | reverse complement strand
CGCACAAGGCGTAAGAAATTGGTAGAACTCTGCTAGCATAGTGTTTACTAAGACAAGGAGATTAGTAGATTCCCCGTGAAGATCCAGAGATTGATCGCCTAAGAATAAGTCCGATTAAGCCCAGCTTTACAGTTGTTCAAAGTAGAATAAAAAGCAGTTAGATGTCCACAACTCTGCAGTTATGCATGAGCTATATCAAGTAGGACATTTAGGGCACTGTTGGACTACTTCGGCATCTGGGTCATTTAACCCAGTTATTCAGTTATTCAAGGTTAATCGGCCAGATTATTAGAAATCATGATCATTATCAGGATCCTCTGATCAGATAAAGGCACAAGGTGCGTAGACGGTCGTTCAGGTTATCCTAGCATTAAATAGCCTTAGCACGCGGCCAACAGCCTTAGCACGCGTCAAAGTCCGTAAAAGCTCTAGCTATGCCTATGGATTACCTGTTGGTTTCTCTGACATAATAAGCGCATCGCCAATTATATGCCAAGTTCTCTAAATATGACTATTTTTATCAATCAAGAAGAGACAATATACTGACAAATTCTTAGCTATAAATCTATTAGGAGTTTGGCGTACTTGTACGGTAACAACGGGAATTATCCAGAAAAATACACCAATTGGTCGTGGGCTTAGCTGCTTCAGGTAATGAAATGAAGGACAAGGGTGCGGTAATTCAGAACACCGCCGTGTCGTCATTTGTTGTGGAGGTAAAAGAACGGCAATATGAGGACCCTGGCTTAGTCCAGCTTAAGGACAAGAATTCAAAGGGTGGGAAAAGCGCGCATTTAGATAACCGAGGATGAAGTGCCGCGATGTAAAGCCTCCTTCCGTGTTCCAGATATTTCCAGGCTCCGCCAGTGGATTATGAACGAGGCACATTGCGCCCGCTATTTTCCACCCCGGCGCAACAATAAATGTACCATGATACAAAGAGAACTAATGGGTAATGTGTATGAAAAGAGAAATACCCGAATTTGTAGCCCAATGTCCTAACCGCCAACAGTAAAAGCGGAACACCAGAAACCAAGCGGGTTAACTCGTGTGGCATAGCTGTGCCTCTGGAAATGGGAAGCAGTGAATATGGATTTTGTGGCAAGATTACCCCGTACTAGACATAGACACATTCTATATGGGTGATAGTTGACAAAGCTGACGAAATCGCCATTTCCTATCAGTAACTACTTTCTCGCCGAAGATTATGCCGAGTTGTATATTGTGAGAAATAGTTCGATTACACGGAGTGCCAGTACCTATGCCATTCTCGATAGGGGATCACATTTGGCGGGCCTAGATTTTTTGGCAATATTTCAGAAAGGTCTGGAACGCAGACAACTTGAGTACGCATTCCACCCCTCGTACGATGGACAAAGCAAACGCACTATTCGTACGCCGAGGACATGCTACTGGGCGTGTGTGCTAGATTTTGGTGGTAGCCGGGATGAGCATTTGCCGCACTGAGTTTGCTTATAATAGCTATCACTCGCCTATCCAAATGGCGCCCTTCGAGGCATTATAAGAGCAAATGGCATCACGGTTGGCCGGTTTGATGTGGGAGAATCGGGCGTTGATTGGGCCGTATATTATTCAACAAATGAGGGAGAAGGGCGAAGTTATCGTAGAACGCCACGATTGCACAGCCGCGTAAATCATATGCGATGTGCGGCGCAGAGACCTGGGAATTTGGATGAGCGACTGGTATATTTGAAAGTATCACCAATAAAAAGGGGTGATGAGATTCGGCAAGAAAGGTAAGCTCACCCAAGATTTGTCAGCCTTTATCGTATTCGTTGAAGAATAGGCCAAAGTGGCATACATGAGTTGAACTTGCCTCCGTAGTTAGAATCCACTCATCCAAGCCATGTATCTATGCCGAGGAAATGCATAGGAGACCCATCAAGAGGCCCCGGCCCAGATATCCAAAGTTACGTAAGAGCCGGCTCTCACGAAGAGGTTCCAAGAGTTACCTTGTATGCATGTATTCTCGGGGCAGATTGAGAACCAAAGATATTGCGTCAAGCCAAAGTGCCGGTGGGCGTAATAGGAACCGAGAGGAGATGACTTGGGAGGGGAGAAGATATGAAAACCAGATACCCTCATTTATTTCAAGCGTGAAGTCGCAAATGTATGCTAGTATTATTATCTATGCAACATTTTGAGTTTATATATAAGTGAAAAGATCGATTTTTAGCTATCACATGAATCCCCATAGTATTGTGTGGAGTACCGTATTGGACTTTTCTGCATTTCAGGTTTTTGGGATGGTCCATATTACGTGGGGAAACTCTGCCAAAATTTTCCTAGGAATAAGTTGAGTTAGTTGAGAAGTCCTCTAGATAGCAAGCCATTCCGAGGACGAATGTCCTGGGAAGAATGTTACACCCGTAAATTCCCGACACATAGATGGCCTATTCGCGTGGTAGTTAAGAGTATTTGAAAGCCATACATGCTAGAAAAAGGCCGAGGAAAAGATGAGAAACCCGTCGAACCATCGCGCAAGGAGCCGGGGGCGAGCCCTCCGCGATGGCAGCGTGTCACGGAGGCGGGGCCTCCGCGGTGGCTCCGTGACTGGGCCTGTCCAGCCCAAGAATATAAAGCCCCACTTCGGGTTTTTAATTGGCTACTCATTAGATACTTCCGTAAAATGTAAGAGACAACAGAGGGTACGAAAGTTCTTAAGAAATTATCGTCGATTACGCCGTCAAACGTAGTCCAAAACCAAATTAACCTCAGATACCGAGGTATTTAGCAGCAGGGAGCATTCCTATAGATTTAGTTTCACGAAATTCGGCCGACAAACCGTCGGAGCTACGTGACTAAGGTAAGTAGAAATTGCTCCAAATTAGTGTCAATGTGCTCCTAACCTTAAAGTGAATACAATTTCTCCCTCTCGACTTCCCGAGAAATAGCAAGTGTTTGACCGTTTTCGATAAGCCTAAGTTTAGGCTATAAATATATCGAAAGTGACGTTTTCTTTCAATATAGTGATGTATTTAGTACTAATTCACGTGTATGTGAATGCAGTTGGGAGAAATAACTGAGTACGGACCGAGCCTTGTCCGAAAGTCGGATAACCCGAGGTTAAGGTATGTAAAGACAATTTCTTTCGGCAAGTTGGTAGCTTTAGCCTTGTATATCATAGTAGACTTCGTAATGTAACTCCGAGTTGAATGATGAGTATTGTGCAAGTTCATTAAGTCTAGTTTCCGTTGTTATATCGTACTTTGGCCAAAGTTAGTAAAGCATTCACCAAATGGCGAGTTAGCATTCCGCATCCAAGATAGCCCAAGACAGCGTTTAGCAAGCATGTTTTTAGAATAATATGACACGTATATTCAGAATAAAAGTTAGTAAAGTAAAACTCTAGTAGACAGATAGTATCCTGCTGCATTAGCCATTCGGACAGATGATATCTTAAGGCCAGATTAGCCAAAACAGTACACATAGTATCTTGGCTACAGACATCTCAGAAGTTGGGATAAAGATCACATATTCCGTATAAAGCAAGAAAGAATCAATATAATACAGAAAGAGATCAGAAGGAGAAATCAGATTTCATATAGTACTTTTCGCTAAACATGCTTGCTATATATATGTGCTTATTGTTTGTTGAGACTTGGTTGTGTCATGAGGGCACCCTTTTGAGCGTCCTCGCCGCCCCTGGGTTGGTAATCGTGTCGCCCACTTAGCGGTGGGTTTACGTCACTCCAAGGAGTGGCATGCCGTCCCCAGTTTGGACGAAGATGGGAGGAAGCTTTCCCCATATCAGGCTGGCCAAAGATATTATACGTGGAAAGCCCCGTTGTGCTTAATTAGCGCCTGTGAGCAGCAATGCATTTCTGCATACGCTACAGATACAAAGTGATAGGAGTCCTCCAAGACCAGACACGGTTAATTATATCGAAGGCTATGGCCCGAGCCGGAGCCCAGGGGGCCGGCAGAGGTGCTCGAAGGTAGAGGAGGGAAGTGACTTATTTTTGGCTGGTTTTGACCGGGTAGGGGTATAGATTGTTTGTTGCTTGGCGCCATCCTGCTTTTATGGGGTTCGTATTGGCTCTTGCTTGCTATATATGTATTTATGTGCTATATAATACCTAATAGAGAGCAGACCGCCGCGTCTACAGGTACGCTCCGCCCTATCGCGCAGAAAGGTTTGATCCCAAACTATATCGCCCTTCGTATTCAAGTATCTCCTCGCTATGCACCGTTTAGTTATGTTATCTCTATTCAGCTTGTATTCAGCTGCTTTTGCATACCGCACTGGCCTGCATCGACGCCCATTGGGGGCGCTGCATTACTTGCCTGCAGGTTCTCATAGACGAGTGGTGGAGGCGATCCCTGTGATTCCAGCCAGCTATATTACGCCCGTTATCCTGGAGCTCCGATATTCGCAGGTACATCTCCTTGTTGTACAAGACGGGTAGGCCTGGGGCCCCCCGACCATTATATCGCGCATTCATAGAGGCTTGTAGATTGTATATTTATCTCCCTTTGGTCAGCTGAGCTGGTCGTGTGAGGCAGCTTCGTTGTGTTCAAGTTGTTTAGCTTTATTGATTATGTTGGCCGTATGGGCCATAGTCTCTGGATAGTAGTGGTGACCTTGCCGGTCACGTAGTTATTCGCATTCTCTATGTTGAGTTTTAGATGACTAGAAAGCATGGTGGCCTTGTCGGCCCGGCATAGGTTCCTTGTTTTGAGTATGTTCGTTAGCTGTTATTACATTCACAAGCGGGCTATAGGCCCAACACGGGAGGCTGTATTTACAAAACCGTTATATAGCCTTGGTTTCCGTAAATCGTAAATAGAGCTAGCCGTGCACCGACGTGCCTAGGCTACCAGCTAGCACCAGGTTCTACCAGGCACTGTGTGTGCCAGTCATACCCCCCAAGGCGGGGCGTGACATTGCATAGTCAGTACTTTCCACGACGACCGAATATTTCTATGCCGCATCATTTCATGATACAAAAATGGCTCTCAAGTTCAACCCCGCTCTTAGACAGCTTATCGGAGTTAGCGTCTGCTTATTGATGAGTCCTTATCTTTCGAGGACCAGACTATCTATCTTTTCTTTATGTATTTTAGTTTTTATCTTGTTGAGTTAGTTGGGGTTTAGTCCCATCAACTCGTCATGTTCGGGAGGCTATTCGTACATACGTATGTATTCAGTTTGGATTTACATTCACGTTATATTCAAGTTAGAATTACTCTATAAATGTATTGATGGTTATTCAATTCTTAATTAAGTTAGATGTATGATTATGCCATGGGTCGATTTGGGGTCCCTGGGGCTCCTTTTTGTGTGCGTCGCGACCGGGGCCTCCGTTCGGGTTGTGAAAAACATGGTACCAGAGCCAAGTTTGAAGTGTCCTAGGGTGTATAAAATCCACGTTAAGTAGAGTCTTTTTCATGGGTGTGAAGCGCGCCACACTTATGACGAAGAGGCTATGAGACGTTTAGGAAATGTTCCCTTCCTTCATGATCTATGTCATGCGATTAAAATTCTTTTCTATCCTCCTCTAATTCATGCTATTCGCAATTGCAGAATCATGGCTCCTCGATGAATGAATGGAAGGAGGAATGGAGATGATGAAGGTCACGAGAATGGAAATGTTCATGGGCATCAACAAGCCCCGCCGCCTTAGTAGCCTCAGGTACCGGAGCCAGCTACCCATGATGAGTTTCTGCCAATATTTAGATGCTTGCGCAGACCTTGAGCGCTCAAGTCAACCAGCAGGCCATTGCGCATGTTCTGCAAAATCGCAACGCAAAGAGCTGTGCTCGAGTCGTAGATTTCTTATGATGAACTCCGCTGGAGTTCTTTGGTTCCAAAGTGGATGAGGACCCATATGTGAGTTCATGGATGAGATTGTGAACATCACCCAAGCTATGGGGGGTGAATGGGGTCGAATGCGTGAGTTGGCCTCTTATATCAAGCTAAAAGGGGTCGCGCACATCTAGTTTCACCAATGGAAAGATAGCGTGGTTAGAAGATCGTGTTTGGTCACTTGGGAAGAGTTCCATGTTGTATTTCTAGATCGGTTATTCCTCGGAGATAAGGGAGATCAAAAGCAGCTGAGTTCGTGAATTTGAAGCAAGGGAGAATGACCGTACAAGAGTATGCCCCTGAGTTCACTCGCCTATCGAAGTATGCCCTTAATTGGTAGCCGATAAGAGGATGCGGGTGAGTAGATTTGTATGGGGTAGTGGACTACTTGGACAAGGATTGTAGGACTGCAATGCTTCACTAGGATATAGACTTTCCTCGCATAGTGTTGTATGCCCAAAAGAGATGGAGTAAGGCATATTTGAGAGAGGGAAGCCAAAAGGGTTAGGAAAGAGGGACCACAGATTCTCTCAACAACAGGTCCGTAGGCACCGACAGCAGATCCACTAGAGATCATCAACCCCAACATGTTCAAGATTGAGTGTTCCATCCAGCCCGTGAAATGATCGTAGAGGGCAAAGGCATCGTGCTTGAGGGGTCATAGCAGTAGACTCAGCAGATTCCGGAAAGATTCCGGCCTGTCGCAGTGTGGTCGGGGGCACATAGACTAGTGATTGGTAGGTTCAGGTGCTTGTTTTGGGTGTGGGCGTACCGTAAACAAGCTTAGAGATTGTCCAAATTCGTGAGATTGATCAGGTTGGGGGCCGAGGCCTGGCTTAGCTCAACAGCCCCTTCCGCACGCCGCACATCAAATACTTACTAGCATAGCCGGCGGTCAACGCCAGAATAGATTTTATGCTTTAGCATCCCGTCAGGAGAAGGAGGTTCCTCGGATGTGGTCACTAGTATGTTGTGAGTTTTCCATATTGATGTATATGCTTTTCTATATTCGGGGGCTACCTTATCTTTTGTGAAAAACCTTATATGGCCAAAGGCTTTGGAGTCAGTCCCCAAGTCTTGTTAGAACCCTTCTCAGTTTTCACACCAGTAGGTGACACCTGCCATAGTTAGACGGGTGTATAGAGGCTCTAGCCTCGCCCTTCATAAGGTCACCTCAAGCATTTGATAGAGTTAGCCATGACCGATTTCAATGTTATTCTCAACATGGATTCTACTTGCATGCTATGCTTCAGTTAATTGTAGAACCCAGGCAATAGTGTTCAGATTTCCGGGTGAGCCAGTCTTAGAATGGAAGGGTAGTTCACCAGTGCTTGTAGGTCGATTCATTTCCCATTTTAAGGCCAGGAAGATGATTTCTAAGGGTTGCATGTACCATCTAGTTAGGGTAAAGGATGTTGAGTCCGAAACCCCAACTATCCAGTTAGTTCCAGTAGTGTGAGTACCTAGAGGTTTTTCCCGGGATGATTTGCCAGGTGTTCCTCGAGCGGAGATTGATTTTGGTATTGATATTATTCCCGACACACAAACCTCATATTTATTCCTCCCTACAGAATGGCTCCAGCCGAGCTTAAGGACTTGAAAGAACAGTTGAAGGACCTGTTAGATAAGGGCTTCATTAGACCGAGCAAGTCTCCTTTGTAGGTGCACCTAGTTTTGTTCTTCTAGAAGAAGGATGGTTCACTTTTGATGTGCATTGACTATCGGGATTGGAACAAGGTCACCATTAAGAACAAGTATACTTTGCCCAGAATTGACGATTTATTTGACCAGCTTCATGGTGCCAAGTGTTTGTCCAAGATAGATCTCAGGTCCGGGCATATCATCACTTAGGGTTCAGAGAGTGATATCCCGGCACGCCCTTTAGATGCGGTGTAATGGACATTATGAATTGTGAGTTATGTATTTTTGAATGACGAATGCTCCTTCAGCTTTCATGGACTTGATGAATAGGGTGTCTAGAAATATCTGGATATGTTCGTGATTGTGTTCATTGATAACATCCTTATATACTTGAGCGAGAAGGAGCATGCCGCTCACTTGAGAATAGTGCTTCATACCCTCAAGGGGAACGCCAATTGTATGCCAAGATCATCAAGTTTGAGATTTTATTAGACTCTGTGGCATTTTTGGGCCATGTGGTATTGAGTAAGGGCAGATTTGTTGATTCTCAGAAAATCAAGGAAATGAAGAATTGGCCTAGACCGGTTAAACCTTCGGATATTAGGAGTTTCCCCGGGTTTAGTGGGATACTATTAGAGATTTGTTGAAGGTTTCTCATCTATTGCGGCACCTTTAACCAAGTTGACTCAGAAAAAGGTAAAGTTCCAATGGTCAGAGGCTTGTGAGAAGAGTTTCCAAGAGTTGAAGAGCTCCATTTCACTTCAGCACTGTGTTGACCCTACCCTTCGAGTGTACCGATGGATTTGTGGTGTACTGTTATGCTTCAAGGATCGGACATGGGTGTGTGTTGATGTAACATGGGAAAGTGATTGCATATGCCTCAAGACTGTTGAAAGTCAACGAGAAGAATTACCCGATTCATGACCTTGAATTGGTCAGTGATGATATTCTACTTTGGAAGATATTATGACATTATTTATATGGGGTCCATGTGGATGTGTTTACAGACCACAAGAGTTTACAATATGTATTCACGCAGAAAGATCTCAATCTTCAGCAAAGGAGATAGTTGGAGCTACTCAAGGATTATGATAGCGCCCTTACCATCCGGGTAAGGCTAATGTGGTAGTGGATGCACTTAGTAGTCTCTATGGAGAGTGTTCCCATGTGATGAAGGAAAAGAAGGAGTTGGTGAAAGATGTACATCGACTCGCAAGGTTGGGAGTTAGGTTGGTCGTAATTCATTTTTGTCCGTAAAGCGATCGTAATCGTCATTGGTGATGATGTGAAACCTAGACAAGATGAGGATCCGACTTTTGGTGAAGATGAAGGAAGTCGGTCAGAATCAGAAGGTGGAAGTCTTCTCCCAAGGGGAGATGGTGTGCTGCTGTACCAGGGTCATTTTTGTGTTCCAAATGTGGGATGATTTAAGTACCGGATATTGCAGGAGGCACACGGAACCAAGTATTATATTCATACAGGTGCAACCAAGATTTATCATGACTTGCGATAAATATATTTATGGAACAACATGAAGAGGGATATTACGTAATTCATAGCCAAGTGCCCGAATTGACAAAGAAAAAGTTGACCGCCAAAGGCCGGAGGCATACTTTAGATACGCATTCCTACTTGGAAGTGGGAAGATATTAACATGATTTAATATAGGCCTACCTCATATCGCTGCCAACACTATGATTCTATTTGGTGATGGTAGACAGGTTGACCAAGGTTGCACATTTCTACCGGCGAAAACCACAGATCACGGAGATTATGCAAAGTTGTATATCCGAGAGTTGGTTCGACCACATGGAGTGCCCTTTCCATTATATCGACCGAGGTACTCAGTTTACCTCCCAGCTTTGGTGGTATTTTCATAAGAGGCTTGGGACTCAGGTTAAGCTCAGTATACAGCCTTCCATCCGCAGACCGATGGCCAAGTGGAACTTAACAATCCGTGACTCTGAGGACATGTTGAGCGCATGTGTGATGGACTTCAAAGGTAGTTATTGGGATGATCACCTGCCCCTAATCGAGTTTTCTTATAATAACAGCTATCACTCTAGTATCCAAATGGCACCGTTCGGAGGCTCTTATGGGCGGAGCTTTAGATCGTCTATCGGATGGTTTCGACATTGGTGAGGCAATTATGGTAGGGCCCGATTCCGGCTCATAAGGCTATGATGAAGGTTCGCTGATAAGGACAGGCTGAAAACTGCTCAGAGTCGCCCAAACACCATGAGCAGAGATGTGAGGAGGAGGGAGTTGGAGTTTGAGATGAACGATTGGGTGTTTCTTAAGGTATCTCCTATGAAGGGAGTCATGCGGTTTGGGAAGAAAGGAAAACTCAATTTCCTCTATATTGGTCCCTGCTGGGTTATGAGAAGAGTTGGTAGGGTAGTGTATGAGTTAGACCTACCCTCAGAATTATCTTCCGTGCATCCTATGTTTCATGTGTCGCTTTTTAAGAAATGTTTGGGAGACCCACTAGTAGTCTCGGTGGACAACGTTGGAGTAAAGGATAACCTTAGCTATGAGGAAGTTCCAGTTGAAATATTGGATTGTTAGGTTCGGAGGCTGAGGAACAAAGAAGTAGTTTCAGTTAAAGTATTATGGATAAATCAACATGTTGAAGGAGCTACTGCAGGAAGCCAAAGAGGATAGGCGATGGCTAAACACCCACACTTATTCTCTATTGGCTCGCCGACTGAGGTATCGATTTGCTCTAAGACTTCATTTAGTTTCATGTTCAGTTCATGCACGCAAGTTTCTTTTATGTATATGGATTTATGTGTGATTTGTGAATTCAGTTCGCCTGTATATTTGAAGCGAAGGTAGTCATTTCATTAGTTTCAAATTAAAAGACCAGCATTTGAATATGATAATTGCATAATTCTATTTTCCGCTTTGTATTGAATGTTCGAGGATGAATGCTCCAAGGAGAGATATTGTTATACCCCGAAAGCTCAAATATCGGACCCAGAGTTGAAATGGGGAAAATGTATACTTGATGTTACATACTCTGGACGAGTCATGAGACGACTCATGAGGACAGCCCATGAGTCATTAGTGACTCGTGGGGAGGCCAGGAGGAGTTTGGGGAAGCTGGAAGAAAAGGGTCCCCATCGGTATGGCAACGACTGTGGTTAGACCCCACGAGTCGTTAGTTAGCCGTAGGGCGGGGAGAAGGAAAAGAGAAGGAAGAAGAACAGTGTACTTCGCGATTGGTGACCATGAGTCGTGGTCACCCCTAACGAGTCATGGTGTTAATCGTTTTGATCCCAGAAGACGCCGTGTAGTGCACCTGACGAGCGAGGGAATGAGTCATCGCCCGGGACCACGAGTCGTCTGGTCGTCTGTTAGGACCACCTAGCAATACTTCTTCTGCGAGTTTAGTAAGGTCCTCTTCGTAATTCCTAAGTTCCTAAAGCCTACTACGTCGTTTTGAGGCTCAGCTTAGTGGTTTTTAAGAGGGAAACCTATTCTAAGTTATTTCCTTCCATGCATGCAAACTTGAGAGGTTGATGAGGTGATCTAAAGCAAGTCTTCAATGTTTTCATTCAAATTCTTCATGGGCAATCAGAGAAGTGGTAGAATCAATCCCTTCAGTATGTAGGTTATGAGTGGGTGTTTCCCTCCACACCCATGCCCAATTTATACCTAATATGAGAATTCTCTCGATCAAGTTATATGATTTTTTACCCAAATGCATGAACCGCCAGTTTTTACATGGGTATGAGTTGATTGTGATTTTGTTATCGAATTGTGTATTATGGGATAATTTTCTAATTATTTCAATTAAATTATGTTTCTAGCCTTATGAATGTTGAATCCCATTGATGATATGATCATGAAAAGTGAGATTTAAACCATATGTGATAATGATGACATATTATGATGAAAAGCATGATTTGAAGAAACCCATGTTTATAATAATGTTTTCGATGAGAATTGAATATTTCTAAGTATGATAAAGCTTGGGCAATGCCCACATGTTAAGTTTAAATGATGATTTTTCCCAAACTGCTTTTCACACATTGTTTTGGAGCGAAGACTCCCAAATATTATATTCTAGCTTGTGGTATGTTTTGAGTTAAGTTTTCCCATGCATATATTTCACATAGTTCGGAGCAAAGGCTCCCAAGTATGTTTTCAGCTTGTGGTATGTTTTGAACTAAATCTTCTCATATGCATGATTGCATTTGAGATGTATTTGACTACTGAGCTTCATCAATAGACGATGTTGAGCTTTGTTATATACGATGTAGAGCATTGCATGTTTTTTGTGAGAAAGTCTAGCACCGAGTGGGCTAAGGGTCGATCACCCTTGCCACGTAACTACGTGCCGCCGTAAGATGATACTATTATATGACTTGGGACCTCCTCAGGAGATATCCCTTGCCCGAATGGATGTTCAGCTTGGATATCGATATCATGGTAGCATCCTAGACCTCGACAAGGTTTTGACGGCTCGCCCACTTGAGTGTAATAGCCTGGGACCACAAACTCTATCGTGGTATGTTGGTTAGTGATGAGTCTCCCATTGTTCTATATGATTCATATTTGCATATTCATTACTAATGATTATTATATACTCACAGTGCATTCTAAAAGTAAGGTTTGACTCAATGTTAAGCTTTTCTATAAATGTCATATTTCAAATCTTTGAGTCATTCGAGTCAATTTTTGATATTATAAAACTATGTATTGTCATGTTATGAAAAGATCATGATTTCGGTAAAGAATGCATGCAAGCCCTACTCTCATACTCTTGATGTTTATGTTTAATTATCGCATTCTGTTTAAAAGGATCTTTACTTACTTTAGCGACTTTATTTACCTTGCATACTCGTTATATTCCACGTACCGACCACATACTTTCTATGTCGCATTGATTCTTGATACAAAAGGGCCGTGTTCAACCCCGCTCTAGACAACTTATCGTAGTTAGTTTTCTTATTGGCGAGTCCTCATCTTCTGAGGACCAGACTATCTATCTTTCTTTATGTATTTCAAGTGTTTTTCAGCTTGTTGAGTTAGTTGGGTTATTGTCCCATCAACTCATCATGTTTATAAGCTATCTCGGTATTATTACGTATGTATTCACTACGAATTTTGTATTCGGATGTTATATTCAACTTAGACTTCTGCTATTAATGTATTGATGGTTATTCAGTTCCTGAATGACGTAGATGTATGCTTATGCCATGGGTCAACTTGGGGTCCTTCGGGGCTCCTTGTCCCGTGTCGTACCGCCTTCGTTTGGATCATGACAATTTTTCACTTTTGTCTTTTTTTTTTTAAATTTTTGACTCTCTCTCAAATTTCTTCTTTTCTTTTTCTTTTCTTTTTTTTCTTTCATACCACACCCCCTTTTTACTAACGAGTTTTTTCTCCCACATCATCTACACACCTTTACAATAGCTACACCCTCAATTTAGGCATTTTGCCCGAGTTAATGTTCATGATTTCCAAGAAGGGACCAAAATAAAACAGTTCATTATAGAAAACACAGGGAAGGTGACTAGACTAATCAAAGGAAAGGGTCAACTTTAGGCTCAAACATGGGATCAAGATATTAATCTCATTAGGTACGGCAATTTAAAGTGGACTAAGTCGTGGCCGCCTATGATCCTTTCCTAACAAGCTATCCTACAACCTAAGAAAGACTAATTAGGGAAAAGTTCTAGATCACCTACATAGTATTGAACTAAGTAAGAAATCATGCACACATGTTATAGGTTTGCATCACATTACTACCTATCCGGTTTATGCACAACTATGCTAGCGCTTACTCATGCTAATCACCAAATGCCAATAAAAGATCCACAATAGTCATGCTTTGCAAGAACCATCAAACAAGCTACTAGTTACAAAAAACAAAATATCCTGTAACATGCCGATTCTATGAGATATCATCTCCTAAGCTATGTTCATTTTTATTGAATGTTAAGTACTCCTAAGCTACTTCTAGTTACAATAAATACATAAAATCAAAAGATCCTAAACATGCCGATTTTATGAGATAGCATGTCCAAGGAAAAAGAAACAAGCCAACAAAAACAAAATGAAGTATACACCCTTCAAAAGCATGCTTTTTCCTCAAAGAAAAGAAAATAAAAACTAGGAGGGAGACATACCTATGGTTTTCTAAGCGCCCCTATCATCCTGTGGAGGTGGGTGTGAAGACACAATTTGCTCCTCTGCAAATCGTATGCCAGCGGTGGCTGGCGCAAATCGGTACCATGATAGGGATTGTAGTCACCCCTTAGTAGTAATGCTGGTTGCCTCAGAGACCTCATTATCTCTTTGGGCTGAATTTGGCTCCCCCGAAGGGTCCTCACTAACCTCAAGCTCCGTATGACTAGTAGTTGAACTCCCAACTCCTCTAGCTCTCCTGCAGCTCAGACACATATGCTGTCATGAGTCTGCAAAGGCCGTTATCGACCGTTTATGCTCGTTTATCTCTCTTCTTCTCTTTCTATCGGCCTCTCATTAACCATCTCCTCTTATCTCCTCTTTCATCTATCTCCACCGGCCTGGCCAGGAGCCTAGAATGTCCTAGATCAAGCCCTCCTCCGACTTATGCTCAAATAATGGAATAGTGGGCCTGATAATATGGCCATCTGTCGAGATGACAACATGGCTACATAACTTTGTGGTGACTCCATCTCCTCTTTCAAACTCCTCATATCGCTACCACTTAGTCGCCGGGCCGAGTCATAGTTCAAACTATCCGGTTAGTCAGGTAGTTTCCTAGTTCCTCCCTCAACTTCAAATTTCTGACCCAAGGCTTGACCTGCTTCATCATCACATTGACCTTTTTCTCGGTCAAGGTCAGCTCCTTGGCTAGCTTTTGTAAGAACCCATGGGCCAAGAATGCATCCCGCCGACCTACCCAAAAAAGATGGTTGGGGGTGGAGGTGTGGAGGAAGTGTTGGGGACAACTACTGTGGCCCACCACGCATCCCACATCTCACTCTACTCAACTAGGTGGGGGCATCTTCCTACTCTCCCCCTACTAGCAATAGTGTCGGGACTACTATCGGTGCTATATCCCGGCTCATCGAGTTCATTTAATCTTGTATCAACCCTATGCCTCGCAGTCTGATTGCCTTCAACTGGGTATCTATTTCCGCTATCGCCGAACATCTCGACTCTCTATAGAGCCAACATATGAGACTCGAGAATGCAATCATAATACTCAAGGCTAGAGCTTGATCCCAAATCTCCTCTACTATAACCCTCGGGTTGTTGATAGCATATTCCAACATGATGTCAAGCCAATGACTCAAACATAGGCCTAGATAAAGACACCGGACAAGGCTTCGAGAGACTCCAAGTCGCCCCATGGAATGAACATACATCAAACTCAATTAGTAAAAGCGAAAAATTAGTCATACTAAACATAGCAGAAGCCTAAACATAACATAACATCAGAACTAGAGTTTACATCATACCTGACAAGATGATTACCACGCAAAGTGTTAAAGATTCAAACATATATAATGGGTTGATGGGAAAAATCCGCCAACTAACTCGATTCTGAAACTGAAAGACGTAATACAACTCATAAGATAGGACCCTCGCAAGATGAGGACTCACCAACAGATACTAAGATTAGCTAACACCGAAGATATAACTCGCGGACCGAGCCTCGGATACGAAGCTCGTATCATAAGATGATACAACATAAAGTATGTGTAATACGTGCAATGTACCGAGTATGCAAGCTAAATAAAACGGACAATTAAAACACATAAGAGTTCATGAGAGTAGGACAACATGATTATACCATAACTATCATAATGTAAACATAAGGCTCAAGGTTTTCAAAACATTCGTAAATCATTGATAATCATACTCATAAGAGAAACGCTTTATTAAACATGACTTGAGACAAAGGATATAATCATACCATACCTAAATCATGAGGAACACTGGGAGATTCTTAAACCGACATACCCCATATGAGCACACACGGAGCCCGTCCTATAAACCCCTAGTAAGGAGGGTGTTCATACCTTGCCAAGGGTAGAACCATGAAAGAGGTGTGATATCACTCATGAAAGGGGCCCATTTGGGAAAAGGGACAAACACGAAGGAGGTCCAATCATTGCTATGTTGGCGCGAAATTCTAAGACTCAGAATATGCTTGGAACCCGGGTCTACTCGGTGTTAAATACTACTCCCAGAACATATATAGTGCTCATTAGATAATATACATGAGATCTGCATAGGCTAGTTTAAAATCATGACAATCATAAGAATGCTTAAATACATCAACTAGCCATGAAAGTAAGGCCCATGAGTCGGCAATAATAAAAAATCTATAAATCATGAAGTTCATGCATATTTGTAAAACAAGTATACTTGATATTCATATATTCATAGTAAGTACTTGAGAGAAATCATATTATATAAATCATAATGGATTAATGAACATCAAAATCAAAGTGAAATGATAACTTGATCTTTCATGGAATATGTATAATTGGGGATACTTTTAGAAATTTAAATCCATACATTTATAATTCGAAGTAGTCAAAAATCTGCCCGTGATTCATAAAACGTGAATTTATACATGAGCGGTATTACATCATATAGATAGATCATAAGGATTTTATAAGAATTGGGATAAAACCCCATAGAATTCTCAATAGAATTTCATGAATTAGAGGATTTGTCCATGGGTGTGAAAATTTCACCTATTCATAACCCTGTTATACCCGAAAAGAATTGATTCTACCACCCCTTTGATTTCCAATGAAGAATTGATGAGAAACTTGAAGGACTAGGCTTGATCACCTCTCCAAAGCCTCTAAACTTCATGCATGAATAGGAATAGCTTAGAATGAACTTACAACTCTTAAAAACTCTCTATTCATAGCTTAAAATGACGTAGTTTAGGTCTTAGGATAATAGGAATTATGGATAAGCCCTTACTAATCTCGTAGAGAAAAACAAACCACCAGTCCTAATGAGGATTGGACGAGTCATTGTCAAAGGGCACAACTCATGGTCTGCGTATGCCTCCTCCGCTAGAAAATTCACCTAGATTCTCACCACGAGGCATGACGATTCAGCATTAGTGACCACGAGTTGTGGTCACCTCCTGTCGTCCTCACCGTCGAAAACCAACTGGGGGTCATCACGGGCGACACCACGACTGTGGTGTCTTCCCACGAGTCATGGTAAGGGACCACGTTAAGTGCATTATCCATACTTCCTCTTCTTTCAACCATCCCTAACCACGGGTGACATAACAACTACGGGCTGATCGCGACTCGTGGTCACACCAAAGGGTCACCTCAACATGAAAATTTCCTACAAGTCAAACCTTCTCACCATGAGTCACTCAACGACCCGTGGTCATCCTGACGGGTCAAGACGACTTATTATGTGTCCTGGTGCAGAAAATCTTATTTTCTCCATTTCCAACTCTCGCCTATTCTTAGATTTTGGGACATAATGTCTCCCCCTTGGGAACATTCATCCTCGAATGTTGAAAAACATGCAGAAAAGAATAATGCAATCATCACATTCAAATACTGATCATATAAGCTGAAAACTAACGAATGGACTACCTCCGAACTGAACTACATGGTTCAACTGAATTCATGAATCATACATATATACTTTTGACATGGAAAAGAAACTGTAAACTGAACTCAACAATGAACCCACAGATTTCTAGGTATATCTCTAAATTGGTTTGAAAAAATAGATATGGTATCTGTTTTCTGCACCTTATTTCAATGTTTCTTCAACATGCTGATTTCCACAAAACATTAACCGAAGGTACTTCCTTGTTCCTTAGAATTTGAACTCCGACAATCCAAGATTTCACCGGAACCTCTTCATAACTAAGATTGTTTACGTCACCGCCCACCGGAACAACTAGAGGTGGATCACCAAAACACTTCTTCTTTAAGAGCGACATGGAAAATAGGGTGAACTGAAGACAACTCTAAGGGTAACTCCAACTCATAGGCCACCTTACAAACATGTCTCACGATTTGGTACGTGCCAACATAACAAGGACCGAGTTTCCCTTTCTTTCAGAACCTCATAACCTCTTCATGGGAGACACCTTCAGAAATAGCCAATCATCCACCTCAAACTCTCAAGTTCTCTCTCCTTCTCACATCCCCATAGGAATTTTGCATTTGAGTGCCAACCTTTCCCTTATAAGCTAAACTTTCTCCATAGCCTCATGGACGAATCTGGTCCTATCATCACAAACATTCACCAACTTCAAACCATCCAACAGGCGATCTGAAGCATCTCTGCCCATAGAGAGCCTCAAACGGGAGCCATATCTGGAATGCTAGAATGGTAGTTGTTGTTGTATGCGAACTCAATAAAAGGCAAATGATCATCCCAACTACCCTTGAAGTAAATCACACACTTCAACATGTCCTCGAGAGTCTCGATAGGCCGCTTCTTCTGACCATCGGTTTATGGATGAAATGCTGTGCTAAGCTTGACCTGAGTACCAAGTCCTTTCTGAAAATGACTTCAAAACTAGGAGGTAAACTGAGTACCTCTGTCTGATATGATGGACGTGGGCACTCCCCGCAATCGAGCTAGCTCTCGGATGTATAGTTTGGAATAATCCTCCAATGAATCGCAGTTTTGACTAGTAGAAATGAGCTGCTTTGGTCAACTTGTCCACCACCACCCAAATGGAGTCGTATTGTTGATGAGTGAGAGGGAAACTCCTGTAATGAAGTCCATATATTGATCTCCCTCCCACTTCCAAGTAGGAATACCTATATATGGAAGCACACCTCCCGGTCTTTGATGCTCAACCTTTCAACTGTTGACAATTGGGACACTTAGCCATAAATTCTGCTATGTCTTTCTCTTTCATGCCAATCCACCAATAGACTTCTCTTAGGTCACGGTACATCTTGGTGGCACTTTGGTGTATCAAATACCTAGAACCTTTAGCCTCGTGCAACATCTGATGTCTCAAATCACCAATATCCGGAACACACAAACGACCCTGATATCGAAGTACACCATCTTCCCATTTGGAGAGGACCTCTACCTTATGATTCTGAATGGCTTCCTTCAGTTTTACCAAAATAGAGTCCCCATCCTATCTAGCTTTTTACATCAGTCACCAAGGATTGTTTTGATCCGTTCTTGAACAATAACATCGTTTCGGGTCGAGTCAACCAAATGAACTCCCAACCATTCAAGTTGATGCACATCCTTCACCAGCTCCTTCCCTCCCTCATCTACATGGGGACACACTCTCCATAGATTCTACTAAATGCGTTTGTTATACCCGAATGGTAAAAGACACTCATATCATAACTTGAGTAAATTCCAACCACCTTCTTTGGATGCGCATTTAGAACCTTCGGGTAAACACATATTGTAGTTCTTGTGGTCCGTAAACACATCCACAAAGACCCAATACAAGTAGTGTCTCCAAGCCAAGGCAAATACTACCGCCGCCAATTCAAATCATGAGTCGGGTAATTTTTCTAATGAACCTTCGCCACTTGGAAGCGTATCCTGGCACCCTTACCATGATGAACAATACACAACCAAGGTAGAAGAATCACACACCAAAATCCCATCAGCACCCCTCGTGTAGGGTTAACACGGCAGCTGAGGTGATTCGAGCCTTAAATTCTTACAAGCTCTTCTCACAAGCCTATGGACCATTGAACCGCACTTTATTTTGGGTCAATTTGGTCAATGGTGCTGCAAATGATGAAAACTTTCCAACGAACCCTGATAGTAACCTGCTAAGCCCAAGAAACTCCTGATATCCGTCTGATTCACCGATCTAGGACAATTCTTCACCGCTTCTATCCTTTGGAGAGTCCAATCTTTATACCCTCACTTGACACTATATGGCCCAAATGCCATCGAATTCAACAAAAACTTTCACTTGCTGAATTTAGTATATAACTGGCGATCCTTGAGTGTTTGTGGAATTTAATTTTCAAATGAGCGGCATGCTCCTATTCGCTTCGAGTGTATATCAGATGTCATTAATAAACACGATCACGAACATATCCAAGTATGGCCTTCAATAATTTTCATCAAATCCATAAAAGCTGCAGGAATATTCATTAGTGCAAAGACATAACTAAAACTCATAATGGCCATACCGCGACCTGAAGGCTGTCTTTGGGATATCACTCCCCCGAACCCCGAGCTCACGGTATTTGACCTAAGGTCTATCTTAGAAAAGCACTTAGCACCCTGAAGCTGGTCAAACAAATAATCAGTTCTGGGTAGAGGATACCTGTTCTTGATGGTGACCTTGTTCAATTATCGATAATCAATACATATACGAAGAGAACCATTTTTCGCGAACAAATAGAACCGATGCATCCCTAGGGATTTACTCGGTCTAATGAACCCCTTGTCTAAAAGGTCTATCAACTGCTCCTTCAACTCTTTTTAAATCAACTGGGGCCATTCTGTAAGTGAGGGAATAGATATAGGCTGCGTATCGGGAAGAAGGTCAATACAAAATCGATCTCCGCTAGGAGGGATTCCCGATAGATCATCTAGGAAGACTTCTAAATACCACATATTACTGAATGGACTAGATAGCTAGGGTCTCAAATGGGCATCCTTAACCCTAACTAAATGGTACAAACCCTTGGAGATCATCTTTCTAGCTTTAAGGTAGGAAATGAACGACCAATAGCACAAACAACTATCCTTCCATTCTAAGGTCAGGTTCACTTGGAAATCGGAACACTACTGCACGGGTTCTATAATTAATTGAGGCATAGCATGAAAATAACCAATCCATGATGAGGATAACATCAAAATCGATCATGGATAACTCTACTAAATACGATGTGACTTTCTCAAGGACTTTGGACCGGGCAGTCTCTATACACCCTTCTAGCTATAACTGAATCACCTAGTGGAGTAGAGACTAAGAAGGGTTTTGAGAAGATTTTTGGGACTGGGTACAAAAACTACTAGTCACATAGGGAGTCACAAAAGACAAGGTAGCCCTTGGATCTAACAAAACATATACATCAAGGTGGAAAACTCAGAACATACCAAAGGACTACATTCGTGGAAACCTCCCGCTTCTTGGCGGGATGCTAAGGCATAGAATCTGTTTTGGTTTGTCCGCCACCTGTACTAGTAGAAGCACCCTACTGGAAGGAACGTGCCGCCAGAGCCGTTAAAATAGCGACCATGTACTGGCTCCACCATCGCCTGACCGTCAAGGGCAATCTCTGAGCCGTTGTTCGGGTTTACCACAATCGAAACAAGTATCTGAACCAACTAAATACCCCCATGGGTGGTTCTTGTCAAACTTTGTACAGGCTGGAAAAGTGAGATCTCCGAAATGTTCTTCCTCTCGAGCCTCGATACTCACCCTCCGATCATCTAGGTCGTGGACGGACACATGCTAATGATGGTGCTGAGGCTAAAGATATCTGGAGGGACTGCTGACGGTGCCTACTAGGCCTCGGCTGGGAGAATCCGATGCTATTAGTCCTCGCCCTCTTGGCATCTCTCTCCCTCTTACTCATTTGTACCGCTCCATCTGGGCTGGGCGTATTGAACTATCCGAGCAAAGTCAATATCCTATAGAGGCATCACACCAGCAATCCCTGACCATGAGCGCCTGCTATCCCGTGTACGAACCCGCTCACATGGGCCCTGGGATTCGTCACCAACTCGGGTGCATACTTGGACAAAGAATGCAGCTAATTTAAGGCATACCGAACCGTCATCTTTCCTTACTTAAGATTCACAAACTCGGCCGCTTTCAGCTCCCTCATCTCCCGAGGGAAGAACCGGATCAAGAAAGCAGCATAAACTCACCCCAACTAACAAGCCTGCTCCAACCGCCTCTACTATCCTTCCACTGCTTGAACCAAATGTAAGCACCCCTTCAACCGATATGAGGCAAAAATCGCACACTTCCTCTCCGGGCCACCCCCTAATCTGGGTGATCTTCAGAATCTCCCTCAACGAATTCATGTGGATCCTCATCCACCTTGAGTCAAGAAACCTCGGGAGGGCTCATCCTTAGAAAGTCTCTAACCTCGTTGTCGCCGCATTACCATTCCGAGGAACATGCACCACTATACACTGACCTGGGCGGTCAAGGCCTAGGATAACATCTGGATGGTTGCCCTGAACCCTGCATGGCCAACTGGCTCGAGTATTTGCTCCTCATGGACTAGTGGTGCTCGCGCTCGGGCCTCATTGCCACCCTCATGTCTATTTCTGTTTCCATTTCTTCTATTGTTGACTCTGTGGGGAGGCATGATTCTGCAATTGCGAATAGCACGAGTTAGAAAGATAGAGAGACATTTCACCGCACGACATCGATCATGAAAGAAGGGAACATTTAAGCGTCTCGATAGCCTCTTCGCTCATAAGTGTGGCACACTTCACACCCATGAAAAAGACTCTATTTAACGCGGCTTTTAGATACCTCTAGGACACTCCAAAACTATTTCGATACCAAGTTTGTCATGACCTCGAACATATTCGAATCGAGATACGGGACAAGGAGCCTCGAGAGACTCCAAGTCTAAACATGGCATGAACATACAATCTTCAACCAAATTAGTAAAAGCGGAAATTAATCTTAACATAATAGGAAGTCTAAACATAACATTAACATCGTAACTAGAATTAATATCATACATGACAAGCTGATTACCACGCAAAATATGAAAGCTCTAACATATCTAGGTGGGCTTGATGGGACAACTCCCCAACTAACCCGACAAGTCTCGAAACCTAAAGACGTAATACAACTCATAATATAGGCCTTTACAAATAAGGATTCATCAATAGATATTGAGATTAGCTAACACCGGAGATCCGACTAGCAGGACTCGAGCCTGGATGTCGGAGTCAGGAGTAAGAAGATGATACAACATAAAAGTATACGGGTTGATCACGGCAAAATATCGTGCCCGTGATATGATTTATAACTAAATTAGTCTTGTTGTGTGTTATTTTATACATTTTCATGTAATTTTATATGAATGTGAAGATATAAAGCAATCCAACATGATTAGCCTTTTTGTTTTGTAGGTTTTGATGACTTTTGAGGAACTAATCCATGAGTTGGTGAAGTAGAGGCTTAGAAGCGGAATTAACACGCGAACGTCGGCGAAGAGGAGGCACAAAACAGCCCACCTGCGCGTCGGCAACGTGCCATGGCAGGCAGGCTGCACACAACAGCCCACCTGCGCGTTGGCAACGTGCCACGGCAGGCAGGCAGCACGACAGGATGGTGTCAACGTCGCTGCCCAAGCAGCGTGCCACAACGCGGCGTGGTGCCGCGAGGCCGACGTTGTTCCAGCGAGCTGCGTTGCTCTCCGTGTCACGGAGGCAGTGTTCGAGATTAATCTCTGTGACATGGAGCCGTTCCACGACAGGCCAAACTAAGCACGTTCTCCATTTACTATAAATAGGACCCTTAGCTCCTAATTCCATTTGGTCACGATTTTATTCTCGAAAAATCGCCTAGGAGTGAAGGGGAGAAGTGGGAGAACTCAGCTAGCGTTTGTCAAATTCCCTTCACATCTACCAATATCGTGTAAGTATGTAGTTTAGAGTAGATTGGTAGTGTAGAGTAGTTTATTTAACATGAATGGCTAGAACCCTTCCTCTAGGGTTGAAGCCATGGGATTATGATTGTGGTTTTATGAAATTGTTTTGGAATTAAGTTATTATTAGATTGTTGTTTTGTCTTGCATTCTTGATTTGTTGGTTGTTTTATGATTGGATCACCATGAAAGCATATTTGTTAGCTTGGGAAATAGCTTGAGAAGGCATTACCTAGGTCAGGACATGAGAATGTGAGGAGCATGATTGTAATCTCTAGAGAGGTGCCGTGTTTGGATAGAAATATACCTAACACCGTGCTTGGTTGACACACGGGGGGTTATGAAAGACCAACTTGGGATGTCACATCACCACTCGAAGAAGTAGTTGTAAGGCTAAGTTGAGTTAAATGGTTAGACGCACGAAAGTCCCAATCGCTTTCCCCGTAAACCACAACATATACTTGATTGCCCGCGACTAGAAAAATTAAACTCGCTCACAATGATGCAAAGGAGGCTAGATTGCCGTGTTTAGAGGCTCGAAAGACCATGAACATGCAATTCCAGTTATGTGAAATAACAATTGATAGTTCCATGCTTATTCCATTGCAAATCTTAGTATCGCATGATTATCTCGGTTTTAACTCTATGTTGCTTCTAGGTACTTTCGTAATATTTCATTGACCCAAACTTAGACTTAATTATTCTTCAATCGAAAATGTCTATCACCATTACTTTAGATATTTAAGATATACATAGAAATGGACAGTTAGAGGAATAGGTCCAGTCCCTATGGGTTCGACAACTGCCTCTAAAAAGAGCCACTATATTACTTGCACGACCGGGTACACCCTGCGGACGCGCGATGTGAAAAAGAGTCATCAAATTATTGGCACCGATGCGGGGCACGCCAAGTTTTTATGCCGTTGCCGGGGACCGGCGAAGTTTTGATAATTTATCTATTTTTGTGTGATTTTTAAATTTTCCTTAAGTGTTAAGAAACTTGGTCTTAGTCTATCTATTGCATGACAAAGTTGTCCCGCCGAGTCAAGCAGAAATAGAGAGCTTGTGGAACCGTTGCTTGAACCCGAACGTCAAATCCATTTGCAAAGGAGAGTAGCTCTAGAGCAAACGCTGGAGAGACTTCAAGAAAGGTACAAACAACCACCCGCGGGACAAGCAATAACTATCTAAGCAATGGCAAAGAAGACCGCTTCGCGAAGTGGCAATCCCACTAGCGACTAATGTGACCCTAGCATCCGTGCAAACCCGTGAGCCTGGAGGAAACTTGGAGCTAAATGCATTATGGTGCATATGTTATATTCTAGTGGTCAGTTCACTGGAACGGCACATGAGGACCCGCAAGAGCACTTAAAGTGCTTTTTAGAGATTAGTGACACGTTTGTCCCCACCGGCGTGCCTGTCCACGTATTATGTCCGCTAACCCTCTTCCCATTGTCACTATTAAGAGGGCGAAAAGGCTGACGGTTGACAACAACTCATAACTTCATGGAATGACTTGGCTAGGAAGTTCCTTATCAGATTTTTTTCCTTCAGCAAAACTGCAAAGTTGAAAAGTGAAATACTCTTGGCTGCAAGCGTAGTCTGGAGGAGAACTTATATTAAAGGACTTCAAATTGAGAAGAAGTTGGACAAAGGGAGGAACGGAGTGGAGGCTGCTTCCTCTAAACAGCAGAAGGAAAGGAGATGATTCTCGAAAGAGAACCTGTGTATGAGGATGTCCCAAAAGGGCAGTCCACGTCGTGTCACGACGTAAAATAAGGCACTGCTTGGGAGGCACCTGCCGTACCTCAGGTAAAATTTTGTAATTTTGATTTTTGTTTTGATTTTGTTATTTTCAATTTTTGTTTGTGTTTTTGGTGGAAAGAAGTACGTGGAGGGGAAGTCTCGAGTACCTCGCAGGAGGAAGTTAGGAAGGAAGAGGAAAAGTGGGTCGACCACCCACTTGTGCAAGTTGTGGAAAACATGTTATTAGCTACTCTAAAGGCCTCAGGGAGTATTTCTCTCCCTCTTGAAATAGCACTTGATGCTAAGAGGACATAGCATGATTTAAGTGTGGGGGTGAGGGAAATTTCAGAAAATTTAAATTTTTTTTTTTTGTGCTTAACGAATTGTTGGTGAAGGTAATGCTTGTGTGATAAAAAATGAGAAAAATTTGAAAAATTTTTGTGAGTCAAGCATGACTTCATTACCTGTTGGTTTTTCTTTTGGGTTCTTTTCCCACGGGGTCTTTGAACCGAAGAATAAAATTTTTATTTTTTATTTTTATTTTTCTATATAATGTTTTAGTCATAGTTAGGGACTGTTTCCGACGATGGATGGATGACGACCGTCTTGAGAAAATTAGTCGATAGATGTCGGGTTTTTGAAACCAGAAGCAATGGATGCTTGATGTTCTTGTTATGTGTTTTACATGATGGTGAGATGCAAGTATGTTCAAGTCAAGCATGCAAGTGTATAACCTTGTTTGAGACACTTAGGCTCTTGAATTTGACTCAATATTATTGAAGCTTAATTTTGAATTCTTGGATTAGCTGCGTAAGAGTCTCGCTCGAATGTGTCTTAAATTAAGCATGTGCCATGAGTGTAAGGTTTTTGAGCATTCTATGCTATTGTGGATTGTCTAGAACTTGCCCGGCGTGTATGAAGTGAAATGAAGGATGTGAATTGTAGGAAAATGATTTAGGCATTGAATTAACCTAATTTTTATCCCTCATTTTACCTACCTTGAGAAATTAATCCTAGTTAGCCTCGTTGAGCCTTGAGCCTATTCTTTGATAGTCATAACATAAGCTTAATCCTTTTCTTTCATTAACCTTGTAATTGACCCAAAGCTCCTAAGCGCTTGAAGAAGAAAAATCTGAAAGAGTAAAGGAGTGAGAGGAATGAAAAGAAATGAAAAGTAGCAAGTTGTAGAAGTTGAGAAAGGACAAAGGTGCAATTGTGTGAAAGTGGTTGATCATTATTAAGGAGTAAGAAAATAAAGTAATGAAAATTATTTATAGAGCTCCCCATCGACAAGTCAAAAGTGCCTAAAAAAGGGAAACAAAAGAGGAAAAAAGAAAACTACCAAGGACAAGAAGGGAAGTAAGGGAAGGGAAGTTCGTAATGAGGGCGTGATGTATTGAAAGCGCTTAGAAAGATAGTCACTATTACCGGCCATAATAGTACCTACCGTACTCCGAGTTACATTGTCCCAAAAGTCCTACCCGATCTTACAATCATACATCCTCAATTTAGTGGAGTAAAACAATTAAGGGCAAGCTTATGGGTCATGACAAGATGCATGTGAATTCTTTGTGAGAGTGAGTGTAATTTATTCATGTACCCACACATGTTGTGATGTAAAAATTGTTTTTGCGTGTGATTGGGTAACTCTCTTCCGTGAGGGCACATGTTTAATGAAGGATAAAATTATGTGGGGATTTCTTAATCAGTTGATTTGCACGAGTTTGCGAAGATTGAGAGTCGATTCTTGAGGGTAAGAAGTCTTAACCTAGTTGTATTTCATTTAGGTGATTAAATTGTGCATGCTCTACTTTTAACTTTCTATCTTACGAATCATTATAGCCGTAGCTTGAATTATCTCGCTAAATTAGTTATGTGGGAGTCTCAAATTGCATGATATGTGTGGGGTGTTCGAGGACGAACAAGGCTTGCGTGGTTGTGATCACGGGCAAAAATATCATGCCTTGTACGCTTTATAACTTAAATTAGTCGTGTTGTCTAAGTTATTTTATACATTTTCATGTAATTTTATATGAATGTGAAGATATGTGCTAACCAACATGATTACCTTTGTTTTGTAGGTTTTGATGACTTTTGTGAACTAATCCATGAGTTGGTGAAGTAGAGGCTTGGAAGCGGAATTAACACGCGAACGTCGGCAAAGAGGAGGCAGAAACATCCCACCCGCACTCGCAACGTGCCACGGTGCAGGCTGCACACAACAGCCCACCTACGCGCGTTGGCAACGTGCCACGGCAAAAGTGTGCCGCGGCGACAGGATGGTGTCAACGCGCTGCCCAAGCAGCGTGCCACGCTGCCATCGCGGCAGGGTGCTGTAGAGGCTGATTTTCGGGTGCTGTTCCGCGAGCTGCTCTGTCACTGGAGGCAAAGGTTCGCGATAAACTCGCGGGGACATACGTTCCACGCACAGATAAATTAAGCACATTCTTCATTTACTATAAATAGGACCCTAGCTCCTAATTCCATTTGAATGATTTTATTCCTGAAAACTGCCTAGGAGTGAAGGGAGAAGTGGGAGAACTCATCTAGGGTTTGTCAAATTCCCTTTTCATCTACCAATATCGTGTAAGTATGTAGTTTAGGAGTAGATTAATAGTAGTGTAGAGTAGTTTTACGATCATGAATGGCTAGAACCCTTCCTCTAGGGTTGAAGCCATGGATTATGATTGTGGTTTTATGAAATTGTTTTGGAATTCAAGTTATTGATTGTTGTTTTGTCTTGCAATTTCCCGATTTGTTGGTTGTTTTTATGATTGATCACCATGAAAACATATTTGTTAGCTTGGGAAATAGCTTGAGAAGGCATTACCTAGGTCAGACATGAATGTGAGGGAGCATGATTGTAATCTCGGGAGAGGTTCTGTGTTTGGATAGAAATATACCTAACACCGTGCTTGGTTGACACACGGGGTTAGTGAAAGACCAACTTGGGATGTCATCACCACTGAAGAAGTAGTTGTGAGGATAAGTTGAGTTAAATGGTTAGACGCACGAAAGTCCCTAATCGTTTCACCGTAAACCACAACATAATTGATTGCCCGCGACTAGAAAATTAAACCTCGCCACAATGATGCAAAGGAGGCCAGATTGTCAGTGGTTTAGAGGCTCGAAAGACCATGAACATGCAATTCTAATTATGTGAAATTACAATTGATAGTTCCATGCTTATTCCATTGCAAATCTTAGTATCACTGCATGATTATCTGGTTTTTTACTCTATGTTGCTTCTAGGTACTTTCAGAATATTTCGTTGACCCAAACTTAGACTTAATTATTCTTCAATCGAAAATGTCTATCACCAACACACTTTAGATATTTAAGATCACACTAGAAATGGACAGTTAGAGTGAATGGGTCCAGTCCCTGTGGGTTCGACAATCCGGTTCTTAAAAAGAGCCACTATATTACTTGCACGACCCGTACACTTGCGGACGCGCTCCATGTGAAAAAGAGTCGTCAAATTATTGGCACTCGATGCGGGGCACGTCAACGGTCAGTTGTGGAATGTATTGAGTATGCAAGGAAAGTAAAATAGATAGTTAAAAATACATAAGAGGTCATGAGAGTAGGACAACATAATCATAATGTAACTATCATAACATAAACATAAGGCTCAAGGTTTTCAAAACATTTGTAAATCATTCATAATAATATTCATAAGAGAAGAACTTTATTAAACTTGACTTGAGCCAAAGGATATAATCATACCATACATAAATCATGAGGAACAGTGGGAGATTCTTATAACCGACATATTCCATATAAGCATACATGGCGCCCGACCCTTAAACCCCTAGTCGGGAGGGTGTTCGTACTTTTCAAGGGTAGAACCATGAAAGATGTGTGATATCACTCAAGAAAGGCCCATTTGGGCAAAGGGACGGTCCCAAAGGAGGTTCTAGCATGGCTACGTTGGCGCGTAGTTTTGAGACTCGGGGTATGGCTGGACCCGGGATCTACTCGGTGTTAAATACTATTCCCAAAACATATATAGTGCTCATAGGATAATATACATAAGATTCATGGGCTTTTTTAAAATCATGGCAATCATAAGCATGCTTGAATACGTAAACTAGCGATGAAAGTAAGGACTGCGAGTCAGCCATAATCATAAATCTATAAATCATAAAGTTCATGCATATTTATAAAACATGTATACTTGATATTCATAAATTCATAATAAGTACTTGAGATAAATCATATCATAAGTCATAAATCATAATGGGTTAATGAACATCAAAATCAAAGTGAAATCATAACTTGAACTTTCATGAAATATGCATAATTGGGCATAGTTTGTAGAAATTTAAATTCATAAGTTTATAATTTGAAGTAGTCATAAAATCTAACCACGATTCATAAAACGTGAATTTATACATGAGAGCGATTAACCCATAGATACATCATAAGGATTTTATAAGAATTGGGATAAAACACCATAGAATTCTCAATAGAATTTCATGAATTAGAGAGGAGTTGGTAATGGGTGTGAACAATTTCACCCAATCATAACCCTACATACATGAAAAGAACTGATTCTACCATCCCCTTGATTGCCCAATGAAGAATTAATGAAAAACTTGAAGGACTAGGCTTAATCACCTCTACAAAACCTCTAAACTTGCATGCATGAATAGGAATAGCTTAGAATGAACTTACCCCTCTTAAAAATCTCCATTCATAGCTTAAAATGACGTAGTTTAGGTCTTTGAATCATAGAAATTATGAATAAGCCCTTACTAATGTAGCAAAGAAAAACAGACTGCCAGTCCCAACGAGGGACTGGACGAGTCGTCGTCAAAGGGCATGACTCGTGGTCTGCGTCCATCGCGTCCACTGGAAAATTCATATAGATTGTCACCATGAGGAACATGAGGATTCATTACTAGTGACCACAACTCGTGGTCACCTTCTGTCATCCTCACTACCAGAAACCAACTAGGGGTCACCATAGGTGACACCACGACTCGTGGTGCTTCCCAACGAGTTGTGGCAAGGACCCGTTAAGTGCATTGTCCCATACTTCCTCTTTCTTCAGCCATCCTTGACCACGGGTGACCTAACAGCTCGTGGGGCTGACCACGACTCTTGGTCACTCCCGTGGTCACTCCAATTTGAAAATCTCCAACAAGTCAAACCTTCTCACCATGAGTCACTTAACGACTCGTGGTCATCCTGAGATGACTTGTTTTGTGACATAGTGTAGAAAATTCTATTTTCTCCATTTCAACTCCGGGGTCTGACTTAGGGTTTTCGGGGCATTACAGATGCATTCCACCAAAGATTCTCTATCGGTACTCAAAGTATTATTATTTTCCACTGGCGCCAACCTGTGGCGAACAAATGTCCAGCAGGCCTTCGCTATGAATTTAAGAGAGGCTTTGATTACCTACCATCGCTATTCATCCAATTTGAATTCTCTTTCTCCTCCGCTATCCCGCCAGCCAACCACCTCACCTGTCTCTGTTTCTCCTCCAAGCTCAACTGCTTGACCTTTTTCAAGGCCTCAACATAGTAATCAAACTCCATTGCAGAGGCTGGGGCCTGATAATCTGGCCCATATAATATTTGAGAAATGTCCCACTTTGAGACATTAACTTCGTGCCCCCAGATCCTTACACTCTCTAGTCTAGGCTGCTCTTTTACTTTCATCCTAGCCGAAGTTTGCTGCTCTAAATTTTCAAGTAATTGGCATAAAACTTCCTAACCATGTCAACACTAAAGCTATTAGGGGTTCTATCCATTCGACTAAACCTAATTAGGTCAAACAACTACTTCATCTCTTCGACCTCATTCAACGCACTAGTGAAGATCCACGACTCCTTCTGAAAGCTTCACCTCGGATTCTGCATTGATGTGAGGGTGAGGCCCTACTCATAAATTTCTTGAGCACCTAGCACACTCCACCTGATGATATGACTCCTTGGAGGTAGGGTCTGACCATCATCATCTTCTTGTCTCACTTCCCCAAACTCAGCCTCATCTAACCCATCCTCAACATTTGAGCCGCTACCGGACTCCTATTGACTATACATCATCTCCCTCCTCAAACTGGGGTGCATCTACCAATGTGGCAGAGGCATCTATGGCCTGAGCTTTGTCATGTGCCCTAGTGATTCGAGGCTCATCAGTGTCATTTGTGTCTACTTGGTACTCCTCCAGTGAACCACTAGGTGTGTTTTTCTCCTACTCGGATGTAGAGGTCTCATCTCTAAGGGCCCTCCGAGTAGCAATCTCTTCTCTTTCCCTCATGTCCAAGGCATCCTTGGTTACTCTTCTTTTCTGAATCATTGTACCTGTAGAGAAGGTATTAGTATATGATATCTTAGAGAAAGAAAGCCAAAAAAATTAGGTTTTGTATCATACAATGGCTCATTAGTACGAGTCGTACAAAGGTGGTATGATCCATACTATGACTCGTAGTGCCTTTTTGTCATAGTCACGACTCATTGTATGACTCGTACCATGGTGCTATGGTCGTAATAATGGTCGTATGATAATTTTCTAATAATTGAACTTTCTATATGATATTGGGCATATTTCTATGCCCATTTTCCTTGTTTTTGCCGATATTTTACCTTGTTTTGAGTTCATAATCCTTATGAAATGCATAAATTCATCTGTTTGTGTGTTTTGTATTCTAACAATGATTTGAGGTGTTTTGAGCAGGAAACGAAGGGAAAAAGACCCCAAATGAACCAAGGTTGAAGATTTGAGAAGTTGAGAAGAAGGTTCGGGGGCTATGGATGGTGCCCAGCGCCTGACTTTCCACTCTTTGACAAAGTTTCATCATTGTTTGTGCTATCGCTGGCACCCCGCACCAGCTCCTTAACATTCAAAATATGATCATTCAACACCTTGGCGAGATGGTGGGATGGATTCCCAGAGCTTCCCAGACTTTAGAGAAAATCACCAAAATTCTAGTGAGATGGAGGAGGTCGTGCGCCCCAAGGGTCCAAATGTGCAAGAATTTTACTAAAACTCTAGAGAGATGGTGAGAGTGGCATGCCAGTGGTGCTAGAAGTGCAAAAAAATTGGCTAAGTCCAAGGTGAGATGATGGGGGCGGTGCACCAAGTCTATCCTAGAACTAAAATTGCTGGAAATTTTACTAAGTCTATGGTGAGATGGTGGGGACTGTGCGCCAGATCCTTTTTGAGCGGAACTACTGATTTTAAAGCTAAGTGTTGGAGGGAAGAAGCATCATTTGAAGGATCAACTATAAATACAACCCGTAGGTTGTTTGTTAAACATCTTTTGACAGTCTTTTGTTCATTTTTACACTCCATAGTTCATCTGTAGAGCCTTGGAATCCGTTTGGAGGGAAGACAAGCTCTAAACTAGGTTTCTTCTCTTGTTTACTCTTTATTTCGAATGATGATGATTAAGTGTCCATTTTCCACTTGTCTATGAGTGGCTAAACTCATAGTCTAGTGTTTTTTTCCTAGTGGATGGTTGAATATTTGAAAGACTAATTAATATAGATTCAATTCATCATTATGGTTATTTGTATTTACTTATTTTAATTGCTTATTTATGAGACTAATCACCTTATAAGTAAATCTATTGGCTTTTGATTGAACTTGGGAAAGGGAATCAAAAGAGTTAAAGGTAAATACATAATAGGAATTCAATGACCCTCATACCGATTGGTGAGAGTATAGAAGTTGTTGTTGAGGATAGGGATATACCCTTCAACCCTTTTTAGTTGAAATACAAGTAGTCATAATCGTTATTTCATGTTTCTCCTATGACTATAGGGATATAGGCTTTAGGGTTCATGAAATAGTCCTTGGATGCTAGGGATAGTGGCAAGGAATAGGATAGTAACTTGAAACTAGCAACCATAGGAAGAATCATTCTAGTGTAATAACATCTTGAAAACTCAACCTAAAATCGACCAAGTGCCATTTCCCTAGATTTTCATCATCATCAAAGTAAAACCAAGCATGAAACCATCTTTAGTTATTTTTATATTTAAAGCTTTTAGTAGTTTAATTTACCAAACCATTCCCTATTTCAACTATTTTGTTAGAATAGCAAAATAAATTAATTACCTTATAATGAGTGAACTGACAATTTTATGTGGGTATGATAATCAAAGCTTTCAGTCCTATATTACTTGACAATCACGCGTGCTTGCATGCGCTTGGGATATATCAAGTTTTTGGTGCCATTATGGGGGACTGGAATATTGTTTGATCATTCGTAGGTGAGGATTCTATTATGCTATTTTGTATTTTACATTTGTTTCTTTGTTTTTGTGAAATTTACAGGCTTGTTTTCTCAGTATATGCCAAGTATGAGAAGTCAAGAATTACTTTTGGCTTCTCTTGATCCTGAAAGTGAGAGGAACTTTAGAAGGTTAATCAAGGAGAACAATGAGAAGGTACAGGGAAACAACTAAGAGAGAGTTCCAGTGTTTAACTTTGCTAAGCCAAACTTGGAGAATGCTTCTGAAGCGATTGTTAAGCCAGCTATCACTGGGAACTTTGAGCTGAAGGAAAGGACTGTGCGGTTGGTCCAAAACACTTGCCAATGTCAGGGCAAGACGCATGAGGCTCCCCACAAGCATCTGATAACGTTTGTGGAGTTGAGTGAAAATTTCCATTAACAGAATCTGTCAGATGAATATGTTAAGTTGACTTTGTTTCCGTTCTCACTAAGTAGCGAAGTTAAGGAATGGATTTAAAATGAACCAGCAGGTTCCATCACCAAATTGGAGGCTCTTTCCAACAAATTTATCAACATGTTTTTCTGTTCAAGGAGAACCAAGGAGTTTAGAGGGAAGATCTCCGTGTTTGTATAGAAAGATGGTGGGACCTTAGCTCAGGTGTGGGAATTTTACAAGGGCTATTTCAGGGATTGTCCGCACCACATGCAGCCTAAGGAGATAATTGGGCACAACTTTATCGAGGGTCTGAAGCGCGAGTCAAAGATCCTACTTGATGCTACCATACAGTGATAGATCTGTCCAAAAGATATGATGAAATTGAGGCTCTCTTGATCCTCATGTCAACAGGAAGTGAGGATTATCAAGACTTAGGTAGAGGATTTGCAGCAGCTAAGGTGCCAGGGAAGTTCGAGGTAGATGGTGTTGCGGAAATCAGAGAAGATATTAGCCAGCTGGTGAATGTGATTAGAAAACTTGTAACCACACCATCAGGATGCCAAGCATAGCAGGTACATGAGGTGCAGACTCCACCACTGTCTTGTAAATCATGTGGAGAAGGTCATGCCTATGTAGGTTGTCCACTTAATCCCGAATCTATTTTTTTTGTGGGACAATAGAATTATGGTGGAGGTTTCGCAAGTAATGGCTACAATCAGGAGTACCGGAATGCAGCAAATCCCTTATGGGGAGGGAACCAAAACTTCCAAAGGCCCCTAAATAGTTATCCAAGGCCTCAGGGCCAGCAGTTGACCAGTTCTCTTGAGGAGACGATAAAGCAATAGATGGTGCAATAGACTCAAGTAATAAAAAAGATTCAGAAGTCCACCCATGAGCTTGAGAAGTAGATGGGGCAATTGTCCCTGCAGCAGACAACCAAATCAAAAGGGGCACTTTTGAGTAACACTGAGAAGAACCCTAAGGAAAATATGAATGCAATTTCTTTGTGCAGTGGTAAGGAGCTGGGTGATGTTACCCCTAGAGAAAAGAAGATTAATGATGAGAAGGTTGAGATGTCTGGGAGTGCGATCGGGGAATCAAGCCACTCACAACCAAAAGTTGTAGTTGCTAGACCACCGACCCCATTTCCATAGAGATTTCAAAAGCCGAAATAAAACACAACGTGTAATAAGTTTCTTAACTTATTGAAGTTGGTACAAGTTAACATTCTTTCGATGGAGCTTTTGCAAGAAATTCCAAAATACGCTAAGTACATGAAGAACATTGTGGCCCTCAAGAGGCGGTTAACAGAATTTCAAACTGTGGCTCTTATAGAAGAGTGTAGCTCTCGGGTTCAGAATAAAATTCCTAAAAGGATGAAGGACCCTGGGAGCTTCATCCTTCCTCTAGTGATTGGAGAAAAGGAAGTTGGTTCAACCTTATGTTCTTGGGGTGCGAGCATCAATTTGATGCATGCGTCCCTATTAAAAACTTTGGGTTTAGGTGAACCTCGTCCTACCACAGTGACTCTACAGCTGGCAGACCGATCTCTGACCTACCCTGATGGAATAATAGAGGATGTTTTGATAAAGGTGGACCTTTCATTCTTCTGTGGACTTCATAATCCTAGATTATGAAGCTAATGCAACACTTTCCCTCATTTTGGGGAGGGGAATTTTAGCCACATCAAATGATGTCATATAGGTAAAGGCGTGCAAGATGTCTATGAAGGTGGATGGTCAAGAGGTTGTTTTCGAGGTGTTTAGAACAACAAGGATGCCTCCTCAATATGATGACTTCACAGTTAAGCCGACAGTAGAACCTAGAGGATGTAATCAGTTGGTTGAGCAGCGTGGGCTGCATGAAAGTTCATTGAATTGTTAATTTGGTCACCATTTCACTCGGATGAAGGAGTGACAATGACCATAGTGATGTCGTGACGTTAAATCAGGCACTGCATGAGAGGCAACCCATGAATGTCGTGCCATGACTATAACTAAAGAGCTTGGTGGGAGAAAACCCATTGTTCATTTTTACATTTTTCTTTGTTTTATAGAGACAAACAAAGCTTTAGAGGTAGAAAGAGCTGGTAAAATGATCCGAAAAAGGTTAAGTCTAGCATGAGATACCTAGCATGGGGTGCCAAGTGTTAAATTTTATAAGAAAAAAGTCTGATAAGTGGTGCTATGGATGGCGCACCGCGACAAACCTAGTCCCTGAAGAATTTTTTTTTTCTAAGTCTATGGTGAGACAAAGGGGGCAGCGCACCAGGTGCCTCTAGGCTCAAATTTTTTTGGTCAAAATGAGTCAATGTTGAACCAAAGACCTTAAGATTACAAAAAAACCCCAGGCCCTAAACCATTATTTAAATTTCCACTCATCTTTTGCCTTCCAAATAATTGAAGAACAAAAAAGGCAAAAAATTCTCTCTTCTCCCTCTCTTTAAACCTGTAACTACCCTCCCCCTCTCTCCTCAATTATTGTATTCTCCAAGGTTTGGTGAAGCTCCTCTTCTCAACTCAAGTAAGTATCTTCCTTCTCTCTTGTTTAGGTAAAGTTGAAAGTATGCTCTCACACCCTTCTTCCCCATGATTAAAGATCCAAATTATCATTGTTGGTGAAAAGCTTAAATTTTATATTGTAGGTTTCATGTGTTTTAATGTCTTAAATTCCTCCATGATAATGTGTATACTTGTTGGGTTAACTTATTTTTGGTTGAATATCATGATTTGAAGTTATGGGGATGAATGAGATGGTGAATTGAAATCATGAATTTGGTGAGTAGATGCATTAATTGTAGAGAGAGAAAGTATATTGGTATTGAATTCTTGAATGTGAATAAGTCTTAAGTTGTTGAAATTCATATAGTTCATTATCGATGGTAGTAAATTGTTTGTTGCGTTATTGAATGAGTTGAATAATTCTACCTCCAAGTATGAATTGTTTGATTAAGAATTGACAGAGGGAAAGTGAGAGGGATGGCCAATTGAGGCAATGCTGAAAAGCTAAATATGAGAGGAGAGTTGAAGAATTCATGAACTTGGTTGTAGTTAGAGTTGTTTAATGACTTATTGTTGTGAGGTTGGATTATGAACAAGAAATTCTTGAATACCCCATTGGACAAAGTCTCACCACTATGCGAGCGAATTAAGTATGGGGTCAATTTTGTACCTTCAACACTTAATTAGTTAGCTTTGTTATTTGTGGACTAATCTTGTGTAGTTCTTGATTTTTACTTGACAGATATCATGACACCTAAGGGAAGCAGAGGAATGGAGATTGAGGTAGCAATCAAAGGTCTAAAGAAGCTTTGAAATAGTACAAAGGGAGCTAGTTCATTAGCAACAAAGGCTGGCCCTGCTAAATTATTTGGAGCACAGGTTGTAGAGCCTCATGCGCTTACTTGGTTCAACACATAGAAGGAGTCTAAGTATGCTCCTGAAAACTAGATTGATGAGGGCCGCCTGGCGCTTAAGTTCCCTGCTATTCAAGATAAGCTCCATGAGTTGGGAGTTGGATACATCTTTTCTGAATCAAAGGAGTGTAAAATCAACTTGGTGAGAGAGTTGGGACACATCATTTGGAGAAAGCACCAAAGTGAAGATAAGGGGCCGGTCATGCGGTTCACTTACAAAAGGTTTAATGCTTTTCTTGGCACACTTACAGTAGACCCTTCAGAGTACTTTATCTTGCCTGAGAGTCCCGTGACATTCATCCCACTCTCTGTGGTGAGAACTCATCTGTCAAATGGGCAAGGGACCACAAGGGCATTCACTCCACACTTGCGTTCTCCTTCATAAAAATGGAGGAAAAAGTTTGGGTAGAAATAGTTTCTTCCATGTTTCTATCGAGGTATGAAGGGGATACCAATTAACTTTGGTGCGGTGTTCTGGGACAATATGAGGAGATCACGATACAACTGCAGGTGGAAGTACTGGTATGGGAGTCTCTTGACCTAGTATTTTCTAGAGGCAGGCGTTGAGGAGGAAGAGGCAGATCTTCACCTACCTCTAACAGGGCACCTCGCAAGAAAGATGATTAATGTTAAAAATGTGAAGGAGACCATCTCTTCCACAGCTGATCTTCAGGCTCATGATGAAAGATGGCAAGGTCATATATTTGGGATGCTTGACTTAAAGTTGAGGATAGGAGGCCGACCTGCCACGCCGAGAAGATGGAAGGCCTTGAGGATAGATACCTACTCAGGGGAGTGCCATGCATATGTGTAGAGTGGGGTCTGCCTTCAAGGAGTAGCTTGATGATGATGAGGCCACTATGCTGACTGACGGTGTCGATGATCTTGATAATGATAAGGAGAAGGATGATACTACGAAAGGTGCCATGCAGGTTGATGGCAATGATGATGAGGATGAGGATCAGGATTACAATCCTAATGATGATGCTTAGCAGCCTAGGAAGTTCCTTTTCCCTACCTTTTGATATGATTATTTGTGCACTGTGGATAGTGCACTATTTCTGTGTGGGGTGGAGGAAAGATTCCTGTTTGTTCTTTAATTACTATATTTGTGGTAGGCCGAAGCATAGTTTCATTCTCCATAGTAGTAGCTCTATGATTTGTTAGGTCTTAGTTTGTAATAGCTAGCATGTTGCTGATGACTTGTGATGCTTGGGAATGTTGGATACTCTATTTGTCATTAGTAGTTGAGATTGTTAGTTTTAGTTTAATTGCTTCTAGTTTGTGTTGCTTGCCAAGGGTGAGTATGCTCATTGAGCTTTGCTTGAATTTTTTTTTTGAAATTGGCATATCTCACCCAACCTTCATTTTTTCTTATGGCCTCGTTTCTTTTCCGAAGGGGATTCCTTTGAACCGGGTAAACTTTTAATTTTTTATGAGTTATTGTACACGTAGAGTAGTGACCCTTCCCTATGATAGATGGATGATGATCGTCTTAAGGGAATTTTTTTCACGGGTTTTTATTTTTTATTTTTTAGGGTTGATTCATAGATCATTCACTTGTATTCTTGTTCACATTGTTCTTAGTTGCTATGCTAGAGTTAGTAAAGTGGTCATCTTGAATGCATAAGTAAGGAATCCATGAGAGACACTCATATCTATTTAATTTGACTCAAAATGATTCGTAGGGCTTAATAATGAAAAATGTCATTCAATATGATTGTGTGAGTGTGTAGCTGTAGAAAGCCGACTAGATTCTTTTTGCCATGAGACATGAACTAAATTGTCTTGTATGTACATATTGTAACATTTAGAACTTGCCTTAGTGTGGATAGGATAGCTAGTTTGTAGGGAGTTAGGATATGATTAAGACATTTCTTTGAAAAAGCCAAGTTTTTCCAATGTTTGTTTTACCTTCCTGCACATTCTCTCTAGTTAACCCCCTTTGAGCCATAATCCTTATTCTTTCTTAGCCACAAAAGTAGCTTAACCGATTTCTTTGTGAGACCTCAGACTTGTTGATCCAAAGTAGTCTTAGGCGCTTTGAGACTTGAAAGTAAAGGTCCTCTGAAGTATAATGTTAAGGGAAGAAAAGAAAATTTATGGTAAGAGAAGAAAAATTGGAAAAAAAGGTGCCCACAGAATTGTGTTATTTACTTGCTGCTAGGAAAATGAAAGATAGATCTTAAGTCCAAAATTCTTACTGATTCTATAAGAAAAGACTAGTAGTCAAGTACTGAAAAAAGGGGCATGAGAAGAAAAGAAAGAAAAAGGGTGAGTTATTGAAGGGTGGACAAGCAAGAAATATATGGTGGACTTAAAAAGTGAAAGATGTCTTAAAAGTGCTTAGGGTGGAAGTCACTATAAAAGAAATATCATTCCTAACTGTTCCTTAGACGACATTACAACCAAAAAAAACCTTGTGATCTAAATCTCTTAAAAGAGCCAAGTAGTCGAAATGTACATGAAGGGAAAGCTTATGGTATGTGACATATGTGCATTACATCTGTAATACCCCGGGAAGGCCTAAGAATGGACCTGGGAGTGGAATTTGAGAAGTACAGAATAGGACGGGCGACTCAACAACTTGTGGTTTGATACCATGAGTCATCAAAAGCAGTCGTGGTATGGGGGTTCAAGGAAGCAGTGGTGACAACGGACGGTGTAACGACTCGTTGTCAGGAACAACGAGTCGTTGTACCGGTAATAGGAAGGGCTAAACTTAGGCAACCCACAAGGAATCCCACGATTTGTGGTGAGATGTGATGGCCCATTATTTCTAGTCATTACTTGTGGGTTGAGAATTATAGTGCATACAACGGATTGAGACTATGACTCATTGGAAGCCACCACGAGTAGTGGTGATGCTCATGGTAAGGGAAGTTCAGATTGGTCAAGGAGTTGACGACGGTCGATCCAATGACCCACTGATTGAAGCAATGAATCGTCCTGACGAATCGTGGGAAGAACCTGAGGTTTGTCGTGAGGAAGTGGACCCAACGACACGATATCACGAGTCGTGGTATCGTGAAACGACCCGTTGGATCGGTCATTGGTCCATCCGGAGTAGTTTTTAGGGGAAATTTCATTAAGGGAAATTTCAGCTTTCCCATGCTTTGAGACCCAATACTACGTCGTTTTGTGTTTTTCTGAGTGGGATAAGATGGATTAAGTCCCTAATGCATACCCATTCCTATGCAAGAGATTTTTGAGAGGTTTTAAGGAGATTCAAGGTCTTCTTCTCCAAGTTTCCATCAATTCCTTTGTGGGTATTCAAGAAACATTGAAATCAGTGCCTTTCAAGGTATGTAAGGTCCTCAATGGCTGGATTCTTCCACACCCATGCTCCTACTCTATGATTTTACTTATATTTATCAAAACACTCATGGGGTTTTGTGATTTTGAAATTTTATCATAATCTATGGATTTTGATCGTCATTTGAGATTTAAATTGATCATAATATTATTGATTTGATCTCTAAGAAATTAAGCTCAATTATGCATGCCCCATGATGAATCGATTTATGATCTATTATCGCATCGATGTTCTTTACAAGTCCATCATGAATTATGTTTTAAATTATGAATTCATTATGTTACCCATTATGATTTTATGAAGTTCAAGCTATATGCATGATCTACGAGTATGTATGAATCTTATTAATCATGAATTATGTTTTTGGCCGACTCACAGGCCTCATGTCATGGCTAGTTCACATATGTTCAAGCATGTTTACGATTATCATGATTTAACTAGCCCCTAAACTCATGAGTGTATTATTATGAGCACTATATATGTTTTGGGAGTAGTATCGAACACCGATTAGGTTTGGGGGCTCAAGTCAAGCCTCGGATCTCATGAATAATGTGACACCATAGGTATGTCGGGACCCTTTCATGTTAGTCCCTAGCCTAAATGGCCCTTTTCATGGTGATATCATACTTTCATGATTCTACCCTTGGCAAGGTACGAACACCCCCCTGACTAGGGTTACAAGTCGAGCTTCATGTGTGCTCATATGGGGTATGTCGGTTAAGAGAATCTCCCACTGTTCCTCATGATTTATGCATGTTATGATTATGTATATTGACTCAAGCGTTAATTAAAGCTCTTTATTACAACTATGACTATGTTACGCTACGAACGTTTTGAAAACCTTAAGCGGTACACAGTTATGATGATTTAAAATATGAGCATGTTGTCCTACTCTTATGATTAAGCTTATGGATTTTTATGCATGTTTTAAATGTCCATGTTACTTACCTTTTGCATACTGTACATTTCATGTACCTACTCACATATTTCTTTGTTGTATCGTTTTCATGATACAGTCCTGCTCTCGTGCTCATCCCCACCAATAAATATCTTAGCCTTTCTCAGCATAATTCAGAGTCCTATGTTCCGAGGGCTACATGATCACACTCTATGTCATTTCTTTTACTGATGTCGGATTAGTTAAGGAGTTATCCCATCAATCTACTTGTTATGTTTAGAGGCTTTAATGTACTCAAGAGTTGTATTCTCGTATTGTATATATCGGCATCGTTCTTCCTGTTATGTTATGATATGATTACATTCTCTATGTTAAGTGTTCCGCTCATTTTGACTGAATAGATGTATGCTCAAGTGCCATGGGTCGATCTGCGCCTCTCGCTCCTCTTCCCGTGTCTATGATCCGGTGTACATTTGGGTCGTGACAAACTCGTATCGAGCCATAGCTGAAGTGTCCTGTAGTCTCGAAATCGCCGTTGTGTAGATTCTTTTCATGTGTGAAACGCACCACACAAATGAAGAAGAGGCTAGAAGATGTTTAGGAAATGTTCCTTCTTTCATGGTCTATGTCGTATGGCGAACTTCCTTTACTCTTCTATTTCATGCTATTCGTGTTTTCAAAATCATGCCTCCACATCGAGTGAATGTCGAGGAATGGGAAATGTGTCCATCATGAGGGTTCCCATGATCGTGAGCATCGGCCTCTACTTCTAGCCGCTCATGAGGAGCAGCCTGGGTGAGCCACCGCCCACGCTGAGTTTAGGGGCGCGATTCGTATGCCGGCACGTTGGTGACACTCTCAAGTCTAGAATCAAACCGTGGCACATTATCCGAAAATGGGAATGCGATAAACTGCTAGGGCGAGGGACATTTGATGATGAGCCCTCCGGAGTTCACAAGGTCGAAGGTAGACGAGAACCCCCATGACTTTATTGAGGAAATTTTAAGATACCTGTAAACAGTGGGGTGAATAATGGGGAATGTATTAATTTGGCCTCCTATCAGCTTAAGGGGTAGCACATATCGTTAAAGCAATGCAAAGGTGCTAGGACAGTAAGTGTGCCCAATAGATTGGGATGAGTTCCATACCGCATTCATGGATCGGGTTCTTTTCACACCCTAGGACTAGGGTAGGGAACACTGGCACTCGATTCATGGTCGATCGAGAAGCAAAGCATATAGACCAAATGTAACACTAAGGCTGACCAAGCCACCGTCAAAACCAACTAAGATAAATACAGCTAATAATGCCTTGAAATTATAAATATGCAAACCTCACGTGCCGAAGGCTACAATGAAGCTAAGCAATGAAAACCAATACGACTACACAACCCACTACTATACAAACCAGTCCTACATCAGCCTCTACAGAGTGAACAACCGAATGCACGACAGGCCCCGCCTACCATGGCTTCACACAAACGTAAAATAGTCCAAACTAGGACATGGCTCCTAGAAGAGAGTGAAAGCATACCACTATTCCGATTAAACTGCTCCTACTACATCAGATAATCTTAGCCTGGTTCATACCTCAACACGATTGCAGAAAGGGTCCCAAGATGAAGAAACGCTGACGAATAAATGTACTGTATGTAAGGCTTAAAACCGTAATAATGTAAGATGAAAATGATAACTAGGCCAAATAAGGAGTAGTAACAACCCGAATCCTCAAATAGAAACTTGACAATAACTCATTATTGAAGTGTAAATGCAAACTATCTAATGCACAAAAAGACTATAACTAAAATGGCAGACAACCGACCATAAAATCTATATACAATTCATCCATCCAAAGCTGTACCACACCGAGGTAAAAAAAATTCCTTCGGCCTGTGTACCATACGTGGTAAAATTCCGTCCGGAGCCGGTGTACAACACCAGGGTAAACTAACAAGATCTCGCGCCGTACCACACCGGGTAAAATCAATAAATATTAGACAAAATCATAAATGGATCCTATATGGCTTATACTAGACCAAATTATCAATACATACAATATAGAAATGACGAATACTAAATATCCGGCCCTGTATAGGCCTCCTTCATAATACATAACTGGAACTGGAGTACATATAATATGTAAAGTTAAAAAATAGAACTTAAAATGCATATATTAAAACTTTTAATAATCATAAAGAACTACGAATGACCTAAGAGTTTCAACAAAATTTAGAGATCGTGTTCAAGGGACATTAGAGGTCAGAAACTCGCTAGCTTGTCATTCGGCTTAAGGGAAAGGGATTATGAAAACTGCCCTTTGCCCGAGATATTTCATAACATACACATAATATAAAGGACAACCATAAACAGGTAATCCTAATTTGATAAGCTCTTTTACCCTCAATAGCTTGTGACGTCTTTACGTGGCTTAAAATTGTTTACACGTCCTCATCTTTGCTCTTTAACCAATTTCAGTTAGCAACCAGACTCTTAAATACATTTAACATCACATATATATACACATGACACATAAATAAGGACCATAACAATGCCCACACCGAGGGACTCCAACTCAATGGCACCAATACAACAATCAACACAATATCACACTTTAGATGTCTCACTTCGGCTAGTCATATTAACATTTATCCTCAGCAAAACATGGAAACTTAAATATTAAATGAAGCTTAATATAATCTCAAGACTTTTTAATATGTTTCTCTATCTCATTTGATTCACAACACATGAATCGTGCTTAAAAGAACAACGGACGGGGAACCTTACATACCTTTCTCCGATAAACTTTTCTCTAGCCGATTTCCTATCTCAATGAACAGACTTCAACCTCATTAATACAGTGTTTTAGAGCAGGGCCAAAGACAAGCTTAATCTATAGCAATAAATACAGACAAACTAACTAACCATAGGCAGTCACAATAGCAACAACAACACACAAAGAACATGAACAACATTTAGCCATTTTCAACTAGTTTTCACTTACTTTTGAGGGAGAAAAAGAGGGAAATTTTACCTAGCTTTGTTGTATATCTTCCTCTCAATATGAATTATAATTCCATCAAAAGAAAAATCCAAAAAGCCTAAGAAAAACGAGCAAACTCAGCTAACAAACAGTCCATCGGCAGCTCACTTAGCTGCCAATTTCCAGATTTTTGCTTTGCAATTTGAGAGGTTTAAAGGAGAGAAATACTACTGCCTTCTCCTGATTTAAACACCTACTAAAAGATGGATATATAGTCAGTCCTAATAGAATTTTAAACGCAGAAAAACATCTTCAAAACCTTGCCAAACGAGCTCCAAAACAGCCCCTAACATACTTGGCAAGGTAATTCAACTTATCTTTGATTGAACTTTGCTTGATGTTCCACTCGATTTTCTTTGTCGTAGCTGCTGGAATTGAGGGGAAAATGGAATCCTTAGAAATTTGGTCGATTTAGATTTAGCTGAAAATGTTTTCTACAAGTGAAAATCAGATTTTAAGTAAATAGGGCGGTGGAGGCGCTAGGCTGCCATGCCCGCATCACTTTCGTGATGCTTAGGTAAAATTCCCATAACGTCTTACTCCAAAACTTCATTGACAAGAAGTTTTATGTTCTGCAAACTAGACTCAAGGACCTTTTAATTTGATAGGTCGTGGGGCTTCTAGTTCATTATATGTTGGGAGATATGATCATCTAAAATTGACCCTTACTTATTAACTTTACATATTCTTGATTTTTTGATCGTACACATTTCCATCACATTCACGACCAATATACAACCCATACTTTCCTTTAACCTAGCATAAAAACATTAAATAATTACCAAAAATTTCTTTGGGGTGTTATATTCTTACCCCTTAGAACATTCGTCCTCGAATGGAAATTAATTTCACTTAATATGCATCAAAATAGATATTCAAGAACTTAAGTATCAAACACATACTTTAAAATCACATTGAAATCAGAATAGGGTGAGGATATTTATTCTTCATTTCCTCCTCACCTCCCAAGTCACTTCCTCGGGATGTTATTTCGCTATAATACTTTAACTGAGGTAACTTATTTTGTTCGAAGCTTCGACTTGCCGGTCAAGAATAGCAACCGGAACCCTGTAGGTCATCTCCGAAATTCTGACATCAATGATAGGCATAACACGGTCTCCTTACACTTTCACAACATTGATACATGAAATATTGAATGAACGCTGCTAACTCTGGTGGCAACTGAACTTATAGACCACTTTTCCTATCCCGCGGATAACTTGTAGGACTCAACATATCTAGGACTCGCCTGCCTTTAGCCAAATCGCATAACGCCTTTCATAGGCGAAACTGAAGACCAAATCATTAACAACAAACTCCAAAGGTCGATGGTGTACATCTCGCATAATACTAATGCCTCGTCTGGGCCGTCTGGAAGTAGATCTGTGTGTAAGTTTCCCCACCTGTCAATAGCTTCTACGTACTAAGTCTCGGCCTCAATAACTTCGCTCATTGAGTTCAAACTAGCCCACTGTGACCCGCATTTTCTCCCATATAAATCCTCGTAAGGAGCCATCTGAATACTTGCCCGGTAGTTGTTATTATAGGAGAACTCAATCAAGGAAACATGATCATCCCAGCTTCCGCCAAAATCTAAAACATAGGCATGCAAAATATCTTCAAGTGTTTGAATGGTGCGTTCATCCTGCCCATCTGCTTGAGGATGAAATGCAAGATCAGGCTTACCCGAGTGCCCCGTGCCTTTCTCTCGAAAGAATTCTAGAAGTTTGCTGTGAACCGAGCTCCTCAGAAATAATGGATAATGGGACGCCATGTAGGCGAACTATCTTTCGTATATAAAGCCTACCATAATCCTCTACAGCATATGTAGTCATAATTGGCAAAAAGTGAGTCGATTTAGTTAATCCGTCAACTATTACCCGCATAGAATCATGTTTCCTCGTTTTCTAGTCAATCCTGTAATAAAATCCATATTAATCGCCTCCCATTTCAAGGTTGGAATTTCTATATCCTGCACCTAACCCCAAGCTTCGGTGCTCAACCTTCACCTTTTGGCAATTGGGACACCGAGTCACAAGATCGGGGATGTCCTTTTTCATGCCATTCCACTAATATTGCCGCCGAGTCATGATACATCTTTGTATGGCACCTATGTACTAAATATCGAGAATAATGAGCTTCATTCATACTCTGTTCCCATAGTTCACCCACATTAGGTACACATAGACGATCCTAGTATCTAAGAATCCCATCGGGTCCACAATCAAATAGGCTCTCGCTTCGTTGTGGTATACCGTCTCTCGCAAGACTTACTCGCATCATCATTGGCATTGCTTAACTTCCGCTACCAAGGACGATTCTGCTAAGTTTTTGACAATAACACCCCTATCTTCGGCATCCAATAACCGAATTTGTAAGTTAGCCAACTGCCGTAGAGCCTTCATCATTTCAATCCTGTCAACCTGAATATGACTCAAGCTACCCATATACTTGCGACTTAGTGCATGCCCATAACATTTGCCTGTCTTCGATGATACAAAATGCTAACATCATAATCTTTCAGCAATTTTAACCACCTTCTAGCGTAAATTCAACTCCTTCTATAAACAAATACTGGAGGCTCTTATGATCTGTGAAGATATCAACATGTACCCCGTATAAGTATCGGCGCCAAATCTTCAATGCAAATACCATCATAACTACAAGATCATAGGTAGGATAAATTTTACTGTGCTTCCTCAACTGCCTAGAGGTACAAGAAATGACCTTGCCAAAGTTCCATCAGAAAACAACCTAGTCCAACTCTCGAAGCATCACAATAGACGACATAACCCTTGACACCCTTTTGGAAGAGTCAAGATAGGTGTTGAAGTTAGCCTATCCTTCACCCCGAAAACTTCGCCACATGCCTCTCGTCTACCGAAACTTAGCCGCCCGATGACAACTTTGTCAATGGTGCAGCGATAGTAGAGAAACCTTCAACAAATCGGTGATAATAACCTGTTAACCCCAGAAAGATGCGAAACTCTATAGGATTCAAAGGTTTGGCCAAGTCTTCGACTATCCACTCTTATACCTTAAGTCGTAATTACATGACCAAGGAAAGCCACGATGTTACCAAAACTCACATTTAGAAAATTTAGCATATAACCCGTGCTCCTATACATAGCTTGTAATATCACTCCCCAAAATGACCCGTATGCTCAGCCTCGGATCGCGAAAATCAGAATATCATCAATTAAGACGATCACAAATACATCAAGAAAAGCCTAAAAACCCGATTCATTAGGTCCATAAAAGCCATCAAGCATTAGTAAGCCCAAATGACTTAACTAAGAACTCCAATGGCCATATCTAATCCTAAAGGCAGTCTTAGATACTCAACTTCCTAACTCTAAGCTGATGGTACTTGGATCTCAAATCAATCTTTTAGAAGTATGTAGCACCTTGTAACCGATAAAACAGTCATCAATCCCGGAAGTGGGTATTTATTCTAATCGTAACCTATTTAGCGCTTCATAGTCGATACACATTCTTAACGACCCGCCTTTCTTCGCACAAAGAGCACCAGTGCACCCTGCGATACACTAGGCTGAATGAATCCCTTCGAGCGCATCTCTAAACGCTCCTTTCTTGCCCCCTTAGCTCGCTGGTTTACCCCGTGAGGAGGAATAGATATAGGCCGAATAATCGGAAGTAGATCAATAGAAAGATATATCTCCCTTCGTGAGGAATTCCAAGCAAATCCTCTAGAAAGACCTCGGGAACTCATTTACAATAAGAATTGGATCGAGAGTCATAATCTCACATTCCAAGTTTCTTACCAACTAATGGAGAAATACAACCTTTGGGTATCAACTTTGAGCGTTAAGGTATGAAATAAACTTATCTTTAGGCTTCCCGGATTGGCTCGCCGGGAAAATTGAATATGACAACCTTAGCTCTGCAATCAACATTTGCATAACATGCCTCCAACAAATCCATACCCAAATGACATCAAAATCAACCATTTCAAGCTCAACTAAGATCACCCAAGGTTGATCTATCACATACCAATACCATGCGCCAAAGAAACTCGCCTAGCTAACACAAATTCGCCAATTGTCGTAGAAACAACAAATGGTGCGTTAGATAATAACTCTGTGGACTCAGCCTAAACCGACTCGCAACCAATGGTGTGACATAAGAGAGTGTAGAACAAGGATCAAGTAAGAAATATACGCACGAGAATAAATAATCAAAGTACATGTAACAACATCAGTGAGGCCTCCTCGGTCCTATCGACGCCCAGCATAACATCGATTTTGTGTTGCCCCAAAACTAGAAGGCTCTCTCCCTCTGCCTACCATGGCATGCTGCTTGCCGAGGATCAGGTCTGGGAGGTCAAACGGAGGATGAAAAGCAACAACCGATTGCGCCCGATCCGCCGACCCTATTTGAACAATCCTCATAAAGTGTCCCCCGGCTACCTCACAAAGATAACTTACATTCTTACCTTGACGACACTCGAGCCGAGATTTCCTACACTGGGACAAGGCGTAAGTAGTTGTCTCGGCATCTATGTCTCTCCATGGCCTAATCAAGCCGTTTCCTTGACCTCGCAGCTCTATACGAGCCATCACCTGAACAACTCCCTAAAGACCCTTTCGCTCCATAACAATTGGAGGTACCACAGCGTGGGAGGGCCTTCCACTCTACTACCTCAAGTACTTCTAGCGCGGGAGTGAGCGGAGGTCTATCTCGCTTGGCTTGGGCTGAGCGGTAGGAACCGTAATACTTGGGGCGGAGATACCCTTCCCGAGTCAATTCGCCTCACTTATCCACTCGGAAGGAGACTAGTTCCTCCCAACGGCCGTGGCTAATCAACCTTGTAGTCATCTTACTTTTCATGTGCATACTCAAACAATAACACGATTTAGATATCACGCATTTTGAGCTCGACCTATAGCACGAACAATTAGTAAAAGAAGTGAATCAATTTCTAAATGTCCTGTAGCCTCCTGATTATAAGTATGGTGCACAACATACCCATAATCAAGACCTACTATACACCTGATTTGTGGACTCCCTAGACACGACTTCGCCCGATACCAAGTCTCGTCACGCATCCGAACTAGGGTAGGGAACACTGGCACTCGATTCATGGTCGACGAGAAGCCTGCTATATAGCATCTGTAAATGTAACACTAAGGCTGACCAAGCCACTTGTCAAAACAAACCAAGATAAATACTAGCCAATAATGCCTTGAAAAATTATAAATATGCAACCTGAAAAGCCGACAAGGCTACAATAAAGATAAGCAATGAAAAACCAATACGACTACACAACCCACACTACTATACAAACTAGTCTAAATCATCCTCTACAGAGTAAACAAACTGAAATGCACGGCACAATGGCCCTGCACTACCCATGCCGTACACAAATGAAAAATAGTCCAAACTAGGACATGGCTCCTAAGAGAGGAGCATACCACTATTATGCTTAAATCAGCCCTACTACATCCGATAATCTTAGCCTCGGCCGCACCTGCAGCACGATTGCAAGAAGGGTCCCAAGATGAAGAAACGCCAGCACAAATAAAATGTACTAGTATTTAAGGTCAAAACTCGTAATAATGTAAGATAAAAATGTTAACTAGGCAAGAAATAAGGAGTAGTAACAACCCTAACTGGAAATAGAAACTCCGACAATAACTCATTGGCTGATGTGTAAATGCAAACCTATCTAATGCACAAAAAGACTATAACTAAATGCCAGCATACAACCGACCATAAAATCTATATACAATTCATCCATCCAAAGGTACCACATCGAGGTAAAAATAAAAATTCCTCCGGCTCTAAAAATTACCGGGTAAAATTCCCGTCCAGCTGGTGTACCACATCGTAAAATAACAAACTCAAGCCGGTGTACCACACCGCAAATCAATAAATATTAGACAAAAATCATAAATGGAGACTATATGGCTGTATACTGGGACTACCAATACGTACAACATAGAAATGACGACTAAAACATCTCGCTCGCATAGCCTCATAATACATAATCGAACCGAGTACATATAACTTGTAAAGATAAAAAGAGAACTTAAATGCATATTATTAAAAGTTTTTAATACATGAATTTAAGCTTAATTTCTTCAAGTTTTCATCGATTTCTTTGTGGGTGTTCAAGGGACATTAGAGGTCAGAAAACTCGCTTAGCTTGTCATTCGGCTTAAGGGAAAGGATTTATGAAAACTCTCCTTTGCCCAACATTTTTCATAACATACACATAATATAAAGGACAACCATAAGCAGGTAATCCTAATTTGATAAGCTCTTTTACCCTCAATTTCTTGCGACGCCTTTACGTGGCTTAAAATTGATTACACGTCCTCATCTTGGCTCTTTCACCAATTTGAGTTAGCAACAATACCTTTAAACAAATTTAACATCACATATATATACACCTGACATACAATAAGGACCATCTAACAATGCCCACACTAAGGGACTCCAACTCAATGTATAACTACGACAACAATAAACATAATATCACACTTTGATGTCTCACTTCGCTAGGCATAATCTTAACATTTATCCTCAATAAAACATGGAACTTAAATATTAAAATGATGCTTAACATACTTCCTCAAGAATTTTAATATGTTGTTGTCTCATTTGGATTCACAACACATGAATCGTGCTTAAAAGAACAACGGACGGGGAACCTTACATACCTTTCTCCGATAAACTTTTCTCTAGCCGATTCTCTATCTTCAATGATCAGACTTCAACCTCATTAATCCAGTGGTTTTATAGGCCAAGAACAATAATATTAATCTATAGCAATAAATACATATAAAAATAAATTAACCATAGGCAGTTAAAATAGCAACAACAACACACGGCAACATAAACAAATATTTAGCCATTTTCTCAACTAGTTTCTATTAACTTTTGAGGGAGAAACAAGAGGGAAATTTTACCTTAGTTTATATGTAATTCTACCCTCAACATGAATTATAATTCCATAAGCAAAAAAAGCCAAAGCCTAAGAAAACGAGCAAAACTCGCCTAACAAACAGTCCACGGGCAGCCCACCTAGCTGCCAATTTCCAGATTTTCGCTTGTAATTTGGAGAGGTTTAAAAGGAGCGAAATACTTACCGTTTCTCCTCATTTCAAACCTACTAAAAGATGGATATATAGTCAGTCCAAACAGAATTTTAAACGCAGAAAACATCTTCAAACCTTGCCAAAACGAGCTCCAAAACAGCCCCTAACATACTTGGCAAGGTAATCTCAACTTATCATGTGATTTTTTGAACTTGCTTGATGTTCCTCCTTGATTTTATTGTCCTAGTTGCCGGAAATGAGAGGAAAATGGAATCCTTATAAATTTGGTCGATTTAGATTTAGCTGAAAATATTTTCTACAAGTGTAAAATCATATTTTAAGTAAATAGGGCGGTGAAGGCGCTAGGAGGGTCATGCCCGCATCACTGCTCATGATGCTTCGGTAAAATTCCCATAACTTGTTACTCCAAACTCCGATTGACAAGAAGTTTTATGTTCTGTAAACTAGACTCAAGGACCTTTAATTTGATAGGTCGTGGGGATTCTAGTTCATTATATGTTGGGAGATATGGTCGTTTAAATTTTATCCTAACTTATAAACTTCACATACTTCTTGATTTTTTGATCGCATAAATTTCCTTGTCATCTACGACCAATATACAAACTTACTTTCCTTAACCTAGCATAAAAACATTAAATAATCACTAAAATTTTATGGGGTGTTATATTCTCTCCCCCCTTAGGAACATTCATCCCCGAATGAAAATTAATTTCACTTAATATGCATCAAAATAGATACTCAGTAACTTAAGTATCAAACACAAACCTAACATCACATTGAACTCGTAGTCAGGTGAGGATATTTATTCTTCATTTCCTCCTCAGCCTCCCAAGTCACTTCCTCGTTGTTATTACTTCGCCATAATACTTTAACCGAGGTAACTTCTTTGTTCGAAGTTTCTTGACTTGCCGGTCAAGAATAGCAACTGAACCCGACAGGTCATCTCTCAGAAATTCGTACATCATCGATAGGCATAACACGGGTTGGGTCTCCTAACACTTCCGCAACATTGATACATGAAATATCGGGTGGAATTCTACTAACCTCGGTGGCAACTCGAACTCATAGGCCACTTTTCCTATCCCGGATAACTCAGAGGGGCCTAACATATCTAGACCCAAGCTTGCCTTTTCGGCCAAATCGCATAACGCCTTTCATAGGTGACACTTTCAGAAGACCATCATTAACAACAAACTCCCGTGCTCGATGTGCTGTACATCTCGCATAATACTAATGCTCGCTTCGGGGCTGTATGGCGGTAGATTCTAATAAGTTTTTAATTTGTCAATAGCTTGCTGCACTAAGTCTGGCCCCAATAACCGCCTCATTGAGTTCAAACCAGCCCACCGGTGACTCCGCATTTTCATCATAAAGCTTCATATGGAGCCATTTGAATACTTGCCTGTAGTTGCTATTATAGGAGAACTCAATCAAGGAAACATGATCATCCCAAACCTTTCCACCAAAATCTAAAACACAAAAGTATGCAAAATATCTTCAAGTGTTTGAATGGTGCATTCAGCCTGCCCACCTGTCTGTTTGAGGATGAAATGCGGCATCGAGGCTTACCCGAGTGCCCAGGCCTTTCTCGAAAGACTTTAAGTTTGCTTGTGGAACTCCGAGCCCTCTCGTCGTAAATAATTGATGGGACGCCATGTAGGCGAACTATCTCTCGTATATAAAGCCTACCATAATCCTCTACAGCATATGTGGTCTTAATCGGTAAGGAAGTGAGCTGATTTAGTTAATTTGTCAACTATTACCCGTATAGAATCATTGTTTCCGCTTTTTCTAGTCAATCATGTAATAAAATCCATATTAATCACCTCCAATTTCAAGGTTGGAATTTCTATATCCCGCACTAAACCTCCAAGCTTCGGTGCTCAACTCACCTTGGCAATTGGGACGCTGAGTCACAAGATCAAGGATGTCCTTTTTCATGCCATTCCACTAATATAGCTGTCTGTGTCATGATACATCTTTTTGATGGAACCTAGGTGTACTAAATATCGAGAATAATGAGCTTCATTCATAATTTGTTCCCATAGTTCACCCACATTAGGTACACATAGACGACCCTGGTATCTAAGAACTTCATCGGGTCCACAATCAAATAGGCTCGCTTCGTTGTGGTATAATGTCAAAGAGACTTACTCGCATCATATTGGCATTGCTTAACTTCCGCTACCAAGGACGATTCGCTAAGTTTACAATAACACCCCATTTCGACATCTAGTAACTGAATTTGTAAGTCAGCCAACTGCCATAGAGCCTTCATCATTTCAATCCTGTCAACCTGGAATATGACTCCAAGTTACCCATAGACTTGCGACCTAGCGCATCGCCTACAACATTTGCCTTGGTCGGGATGATACAAAATGCTAACATCATAATCTTTCAGCAATTTTAACCACCTTCTCTAGCGTAAATTCAACTCCTTCTACTAAAACAAATACTGGAGGCTTGGTGATCTGTGAAGATATCAACATGTACCCATATAAGTAGCGGCGCCAAATCTTCAATGCAAATACCACTGCGCCAACTACGTATCATGGGTAGGATAATTTTACTTGTGCTTCCTCAACTGCCTAGAGGTATAAGAAAATGACCTGCGGTGTTGCATCAGAAAACAACCCAGCTCAACTCTCGAAGCATCACAATAGACCACATAACCCTGACACCCTTTGGAAGAGTCACATAGGTGTTAAAGTTAGCCTATCCTTCACCCCGGTGCTTCGTCACATGCCTTCGTCCACCGAAACTTAGTCAGCTTTATGAGTCAACTTTGTCAATGGTATAAACATAGTAGAGAAACCTTCAACAAATCGGCGATAATAACCTGCTAACCCCAGAAAGCTGTGAAACTCTATAGGATTCAAAGGTCTAGGCCAAGTCTTCAGACTATCCACTCTTATACCTTAAGCTGTAATTACATGACCAAGGAAAGCCACAAAGATGTTACCAAAACTCACATTTAGAAAAATTTAGCATATAACCCGTGCTCCTATAGAGTATGTAATACCGCTCTCAAATGACCCGCATGCTCAGCCTAGGATCGCGAGTAAATCGAATATCATCAATTAAGATGATCACAAATAGATATCAAGAAAACGCCTAAAACACCCGATTCATTAGGTCCATAAAAGCTACTGGGGCATTAGTAAGCCCAAATGACTTCACTAAGAACTCCTAATGGCCATATTCCAATCTTAAAGGCAGTCTTGGGGATATCAACTTCCCTTACCCGTAACTGATGGTACTTGGATCTCAAATCAATCTTTTAGAAGTATCTAGTACCTTGTAAGTGATAAAACAGGTCATCAATCCCGGGAAGTGGGTACTTATTTGTAATCGTAACCTTATTTAGCCGCCTATAGTCGATACACATTCTTAACGACCCGTCTTTCGCACAAAGAGCACTAGTGCACCCCAAGGCGATACACTAGGGTTGAATGAATCCCCTTCTCGAGCAGATCTCTCAAATGCTCCTTTAATTCCCCTTTAGCTGGAGCCATTCGTAAGGAGGAATTGAGATATAAAGCCGAATACCCGGAAGTAGATCAATAGAAAAAAATTCATCTCCCTTTCGTGGAGGAATTCCAGGCAAATCCTCTAGAAAGACCTCGGGGAACTCATTTACAATAAGAATTGACTGGAGAGTCATAAGCTCACATTCCAAGTTTCTTACCCGAACCAAATGAGAAATACCACCTTTGGATATCAAATTTTGAGCCTTAAGTTATGAAAGAAATACTCTTTAGGCATAGCGCACACCTTGCCATTCCCGGATTGGCTCAAGCCGGGAAAATTGAATCTGGCAACCTAACTCTGCAATCAACATTATCATAACATGCCTCCAACCAATCCATACCCAAAATGGACATCAAAATCAACTATTTCAAGCTCAACTAGATCACTAAAGTTGATCTATCACATACCAATTACTATGCAATAAGAAACTCGTTCAGCTTAACACAAATTCGCCAATTGGCGTAGAAACAACAAATGGTATAGATAATAACTCAGGGACTGTCTCAAACTGGACTCGCAACCAATGGTGTGACATAAGAGAGTGTAGAACCAAAAGATTACAAGAAATATACCGCACGAGAATAAATAATCAAAGTACATGTAACAACATCAAGTGAGGCCTCTCGCCGTGCGGCGGGCAAGAAGCTATCGACTGCCCAAAGTATAACATCGATTTGTGTTGCCCTAACTAGAAGACTTTCCTCTGTGATCACGGGAAAAAATATAGGTCCTGTGATACACTTACAACTTAAATGAGTCGTTTTCTACAATTTGGATACATTTTCATGTGATTTTATATAAAAGTGAAGATATGTGCCAACCAACATGATTAGCTTTTTTTTTGTAGGTTTTTGATGACTTTGAGGAGCTAATTCATGAGTTGGTGAAGTAGAGGCTTGGAGACGGAAGAAACACGCAAATGTCGGCAAAGAGGAGGCTCAAAAATGCCTCGGCCGCAAGGCTGGCACACGTGGTTACTGGCAGTAAGCCGCTCAAGATGTACCGCTGTTGGCAACGTGCCACGGCAGGGTGGCACCGCGATGGACCTGGTGCAACGCGCTTCCCTGGCAGCGTGCCACGCTGCCAACGCGGCAGGGTGCTGCCAGGTCGAAGCCTCGGGCGATTCTGCAAAGCTCTCCGCGATCGGGCCGTGGCATCTGAGGAAATGCTCCGCGTTACACTCCGGGACACGTTGCGTGTTATTCCGAGAAAATTTCTACTATTATAAATAGCACACTTAGGTTTATTTTCACATATTCTGACTTGGTGGAGCAAGAACGTGGTTACAAAAGTGCCTTGAGGACGAAAATCTCTAGTGTTTTCTATCTCTTTCTTCAATTGCTTGGTATGATTAAATACTTGTTTTAGGGATGTTTAATCTACAAATGAGTGGCTAATTCTCCTTCTTGCTGAGGTTATGAACTTTGTGTTGCAATATAATTATTGATTGATGGTTTATTTTCTTTCTTCCATGGTTGTTCTATTTAATTCTGTTCCTACTACATTAATATCTCTGGCCAATGTTAGTGTAAATCCAAAAAGTCCGCTTTCACCCGAGAGGGCAAGAAATTGGAAAGTTGTGAATTAATAGGATATGATCTTTTCTTTTTTGGTTCGGGAGAATTGGGAATTGATTTACCTTCGATAGAAATATACCCGAAAGTCGTATTAGTCATGTGTGGAACCGGTTTCGTATAGCTAGAACTTGAATTCCTTCTATCACGAAAATGTAGGTGGAAGGTTCATGATTCTTAAGTCGGGTTAAATACGAGAGTTTTAATCCAGGCAGTAGTTGCGACTAGCAACCGGAGGAAAAGATAAACCACGTATATCGATAGTTCATTTCTTTACATGTTCTTTGTAACCTCGCATGCTCATCCATAGTTAAGACTCAATTGTATAGATAATTTAGCTTCTTAGTATAAAAACATATCTTCTCCAAAATACAAAAACTCTTCTTTACAATGTTGTCTACATTATTAGCGTTTTAGTAAATTAACACTTGAAAAGGTTTTACCCCGTAGTCCAGTCCTTTGGGTTCGACATTCCGGTTCTTAAAAAGAGCCACTATATTACTTGTACGACCCCGTACACTTGCGGGCTCATCACTCGCCTCTACCATGGCATGTTGCTTGCCGAGGATCGTAACTTGGGAGGTCAAAACCTGAGGATGAAAAAGCAAACAGCTGATCGCGCCTGATCCGCCCTCGACCCTATTTTGAACAATCCTCATAAAGTGCCCTGGCTACCCACAAAGATAAATTTACATTCTTACCCCGACGACACCGAGCCGAGATTTCCTGGGCACTGGGACAAGGCAAACACAGTTGCCCCGGCATCTATGTCTCTCCATGGCCTCCAATCGTCGCTCCTGACCTGCAGCTATACGAGCCATCAGCTGAACAACTCCCAAAGACCCTTTCCTTCCGAACAATTGAGGTACCACAGGTGTGGAGGGTCTTCCACTCTACTACCCACAAGTACTTCTAGTGCTGAGGAGCCGGAGGTCTATCTCGCCATTGCTCGCCCTCTGCTGTAGGAATCGTAATATTTGGGGAAGGAGATATACCCTCTCGAGCCTCTCGACCTGCCTCACTGATCCACTGAGGGAGACTAGTTCCTCCCCAACGGCTGTGCCAATCAACTTTGTAGTCATCTTCCTTTTCTCACAGTATACTCAAACAATAACATGATTTAGATATCACAAGACTTATGTATTCGAATCTATAGCACGAACTATTAGTAAAAGAAGTGGAAACAATTCCTAAATGTCTCAGAGCCAACTGATTGAGGTATGGTGCACAACATACCATAATCAAGACTCTACTATACACGGATTTGTGGACTCCTTGGACACGACTTCGTTCGATACCAAGTCCGCCACGCCCGAACTAGGGTAGGGTTTAACCGGCACTCGATTCATGGTCGATCGAGAAGCCGGCTATATAACATCTGTGAATGTAACACTAAGGCTGACCAAGCCACCTGTCAAAACAAAACCAAGATAAATACTCTAGGCCAATAAATGCCTTGAAAATTATAAATATGCAACCTGGAAATCCGACAAGGCTACAATAAAGCTAAGCAATGAAAAACCAATACGACTACACAACCCACACTACTATACAAACTAGTCTAAATCAGTCTCTACAGAGTAACAAACTGAAATGCACGGGATAGGCCCGGCCTACTCATGTTGTACACAAAAATGAAAATAGTTCAAACTAGTACATGGCTCCCCGGAAGAGAGGAGCATACCACTATTATGTTTAAATCTCGTCTCTACTACATCTCGATAATCTTAGCCTCTACAAGCACTGGCAGACGATTGAAGAAGGGTCCTAAGATGAAGAAACGTCAGCACGAATAAAATGTACTGGTATGTAAGCTGGAAACTGTAATAATGTAAGATAAAAATGTTAACTAGGCAAGAAATAAGGAGTAGTAACAACCCGAAATCCGAAAATAGAAAGCTGACAACAACTCATTATTGATGTGTAAATGCAACCATCTAATGCACAAAAATGACTATAACTAAAATGCCAGCAGACAACCGACCATAAAATCTATATACAATTCATCCATCCAAAGGTACCACACCGGTGTAAAATAAAAATTTCCTCCGGCCGTGTACTCATATCGGTACCGTCTCCACGGTACTACACCGGGGTAAAATAACAAGACCTCAAGCGTACCATACCGGTAAAATCAATAAATATTAAAAAATTCAAAATGGAGACTATATGGCTTATACTGACCAAATTTCAATGCGCATAAATATAGAAATGACGAATACTAAAACATCCGGCCCGTACAGGCCTCCCTCTTTCATAATACATAACTGAACCGAGTACATATAACTTGTAAAGCTAAAAGAGAACTTAAATGCATATATTAAAACTTTTAATAATCATATGAACTACGAATGACCTAAGAGTTTCAAATAAAATTTAGAGATCGTGTCTAAGGGACATTAGAGTTTAGAAACTCGCTAGCTTGTCATTCGGCTTAAGGGAAAGGGATTATGAAAACTCTAATTTGCCTGACATTTTTCATAACATAGCACATGTGGACAACCATAAGCAGGTAATCCTAATTCGATAAGCTCTTTTACCCTCAATTTCTTGCGACGTCTTTACGTGGCTTAAAAATGTTTACACGTCCTCATCTTGGCTCTTTCACCAATTTGAGTTAGCAAACTACATCTTTTGCAAATTTAACATCACATATATATACACCTGACATACAATAAGGACCATCTAACAATGCCCACACTAAGGGGACTCCAACTTAATGTATAACTACGACAAATAATCAACACAATATCACACTTTGATGTCTCACTTCTGGGCTAGGCATAATCTTAACATTTATCCTCAATAAAACATGGAACTTTAAATATTAAATGATGCTTAACATATTTCCTCAAGAATTTTTAATATGTTGCTGTCTCATTTGGATTCATGCAACACATGAATCGTGCTTAAAACAATGATAGACGAGAGCCCTACATACCTTTCTCCGATAAACTTTTCTCTAGCCGATTTCCTATCTCAATGATCAGACTTCAACCTCATTAATCCAGTGGTTTATAATAAAGACAATACAATATATAGCAATAAATACAGCCAAAATAACTAACCACAGCAGTCACAATAGCAACAACAACACGGCAATGTATAAACAACATTTAGCCATTTTCTCAACTAGTTTTCACTAAATTTTGTGGGAGAAACAAGAGGGAAATTTTACCCTTAGTTTCCTGTACTCCTACCCTCAATAGAATTATACTCCAATAAAAAAATCCAAAAGCCTAAGCAAAACGAGCAAAACTCAGCTAACAAACAGTCCATCGGCACCAATAGCTGCCACCCAGATTTTCGCTGCAATTAGAGAGGTTTAAAAGGAGCTAAACATTTACCGTTTCTCCCCGATTTCAACACCTACTAAAAGATGGATATATAGTCAGTCCAAAAAGATTTTTAAACGCAGAAAAACTTCTTCAAAACCTTGCCAAAACGAGCTCCAAAACAGTGCCTAACATACTTGGCAAGGTAATCCCAACTTATCTTGTGATTTTCTTGAACTTAGCTTGATGTTCCTCCTTGTTTTTGTTTGTCCTAGCTGCTGGAATTGAGAGAAAAATGGAATCCTTATAAATTTGGTCGATTTAGATTTAGCTGAAAATGTTTTCTACAAGTGTAAAATCATATTTAAGTAAATAGGGCGGTGGAGGCTGGCTGCTGCGCCCGCATCACCGTCGTGATGCTTCGGTGGAAATTCCCATAACTTACTCCAAACTCCGATTGACAAGAAGTTTTATGTTCTGTAAACTAGACTCAAGGACCTTTAATTTGATAGGTCGTGGGGCTTCTAATTCATTATATGTTGTGAGGATCGTTTCTAAAATTGACCCTTACTTATTAACATCACATACTTCTTTTGATTTTTTGATCGCATAAATTTCCTTGTCATCTACGACCAATATACAACCTGCATATTCCTTAACCTAGCATAAAACATTAAATAATCACCAAAAATTCTGGGGTGTTATATTCTCCCCCCCAGGAACATTCGTCCGCGACGGAAATTAATTTCACTTAATATGCATCAAAATAGATACTCAAAGAACTCCAAGTATCAGACACATACCTTAACATCAAATTGAAATCGTAAATAGGTGAGGATACTTATTCCTCATTTCCTCCTCAGCCTCCCCAAGTCACTTCCTCAATTGTTAGCTACTTCGCCATAATACTTTAACTGAGGTAATTTCTTTGTTTTGAAGTTTCTTGACTTGCCGGTCAAGAATAGCAACTGGAACCTCGGTGTAGGTAATCTCGTAAATCTTGTATTATCATCGATAGGCATCACTCTGGTCTCCTAACACTTCCGCAACATCATACATGAAATATTGGGTGGAATGCTACTCTGGTGGCAACTCGAACTCATAGGCCACTTCATCCCGCGAATAACTCTTTAGGGCCCAACATATCTAGGACTCAGCTTGCCTTTTCCGCCAAATCGCATAACGCCTTTCATAGGTGACACTTTCGGGAAGACCCGATCATTAACAACAAACTCCAAAGCTGCTCGACAGTGTACATCTGCATAATACTTCTACCTACTCTGGGCTGTATGGTCGATCTCTAATAAGTTTTACCTTGTAAATAGCTTGCTGCACTGTCGTCCCCAATAACTTTGCCTCAAAGTAAGTTCAAACAAAACCATTGGTGACTCGTATTTTCTCCCATATAAAGCTCATGGAGCCATCCTCGAATACTTTCCCTGGTAATTGTTATTATAGGAGAACTCAATCAAGGAAACATGATCATCCCAGCTTCCGCCAAAATCTAAAACACTGTGCATGCAAATATATCTTCAAGTGTTTGGAGTGGTGCTAAGCTACCTGGGCTCTGTCTGTCCGAGGATGAAATGCGGCATCGAGGCTTACCTGAAAGTGCCTGTGCCTTCAAAAGACTTCAAGAAGTTTACTGTGAATTGAGCACCTCTGTCAGAAATAATTGACAAGGGGACGCATGTAGGCGTAACTATCTCTGCAGATATAAAGCCTAGCATAATCCTCTCGCAGCATATGTGGTCTTAAATGGTAAGAAGTGAGCCGATTTAGTTAATCTATCAACTATTATCCATATAGAATCATGCTTCCGTTTGTTCTTGGCAATCCTGTAATAAATCCATAGTAATTCACCTCCCATTTCCAAGTTGAAATTTCTATATCCTGCACCAAACCTCCAAGCTTCTTGTTCTCAACCTTCACCTTTTGGCAATTGGGACACTAAGTCACAAGATCGGGGATGTGCTTTTTCATGCCATTCCACCAATATAGATGCCTCGGGTCATGAAACATCTTTTAAAGTACCTAGGTGTACTGAATATCGAGAATAATAAGCTTCATTCATAATTTGTTCCCATAGTTCACCCACATTAGGTACACATAGACGTCTCAGTATCTAAGAACTTCATCGAGTCCACAATCAAATAGGCTCTCGCTTCGTTGTGGTATACCGTCTCTCGCAAGACTAACTCTGCATCATCATATTGTCGCTGCTTAACTTCCGCTACTAAGGATGATTCCGCCGAGTTTTTGACAATAACACCCTCATCTTTGGCATCCAAAAGAATCGAATTTGTGGCCTAACTCGCCGTGAGCCTTCATCATTTCAATCTTGTCAACCCGAATAAGACTCCAAGCTACCCTTAGACTTGTGACTTAGCGCATCAGCTACAACATTTGCCTTGCCTGGATGATACAAAATGCTAACATCATAATCTTTCGGCAATTTTAACCACCAAATTCAATTCCTTCTGCTAAAACAAATATTGGAGGCTCTTATGATTTGTGAAGATATAAACATGTACCCCGTATAAGTAGTGGCGCCAAATCTTGAATGCAAATACCACTACGGCCAACTCAAGATCATGGGTAGGATAATTTTGCTCGTGCTTCCTCAACTGTCTAGAGGCATAAGTAATGACCTTGCCATGTTACATCGAACACAATCCCAGCCCAACTCGGCTACCACAATAGACGACATAACCCTTGACACCCTCTGGAAGAGTCAAGACATGCTGAAGTTAGCCTATCTCAATTCCTGAAAACTTCGCCACATGCCTCGTCCACTGAAACTTAGTTGCCTTATGAGTCAACTTTGTCAATGGTGCAGCGATAGTAGAGAAACCTTCCACAAATCGGCGATAATAACCTACTAACCCCAGAAAGCCGCGAACCTCTATAGGATTCAAGGGTCTTGGCCAAGTCTTTACAGCCTATCTCGTAATTATCCACTCTTATCTTCAGCTATAATTACATGACTAAGGAAAGCCATAGATGTTACCAAAACTCACATTTAGAAAATTTAGCATAAAACTTGTGCTCCCGTAGAGTTCGCACACGTCTCCAATGACCAGCATGCCCTGCTTTCACTGATCGCGAGTAAATCAGAATTTCATCAATTAAGACGATAACAAATACATCAAGAAAAGGCCTAAAAACTCGACTCATCAGGTCCATAAAAGCTACTGGGGCATTAGTAAGCCCAAATGACATCACTAAGAACTCATAATGGTCATATCTAGTCCTACAGAAGTGCTTGGGGATATCAACTCTCAACCTGTAATCGATGGTAGCTGGATCTCAAATCAATCTTTGAGAAGCTGAAAATTCCTATAACTAATCAAACAGGTCATCAACTTGTGAAGTAGTACTTATTCTAATCGTAACCTATTTAGCCGCCTTATAGGTCAATACAATAATTTAATCGCACGCTTTTCGCACAAAGAGCACTAGTGCACTCCAAGGTAATACACTAGGCTGAATGAATCCTCTTCGTGCGCATCTCTTACCGCTCCTTTAATTCTCTGAGCTCTCTTGGAGCCATTCTGTAAGGAGGAATCGATAGGCTAAATTCTAAGTAGATCAATAGAAAATCTATCTCCCTTTCTGTGGGAATTCGTGCAAAATCCTCCGAAACACCTCAAGGAACTCATTTACAATAAGAATTGACTCGAGATCTATAAGCTCACATTCCAAGTTTCTTACCCGGAACTAAGTGAGAAATACAACCTTTGGATATCAACATTTGTCGTGGCGTGGGTATGAAATAAACTTACCTTTAGGCATAGCGCACACCTTGCCATTCCCTGACCGGCTCGGGCTGAAAATTGAATGTGACAAATCTTAGCTTTGCACCAAACATTATCATAACATGCCTCCAACCAATCCATACCCAAAATGACATCAAAATCAACCATTTCAAGCTTAACTCAGATCAGCCAAGGTTGATCTATCAAGCATACCAATATTATGCGCTTAGTAAACTCGCCTAGCTAACGCAGATTCGCCAATTGTCATAGAAACAAATGGTATAGATAATAACTCTCGAGGACTATCTCAAACCGACTCGCAACCAATGGTGTGACATAAGAGAGTGTAGAACCAGATCAAGTAAGACATACTGCACGAGAATAAATAATCGTAGTACTTTAACAACATTAGGTGAGGCCTCCTTGTCCCGTCGAATTTCAAAGCATAAATCGATTTTAAGGCCTTGCAACTAGAAGACTTTCCTCAGCTTCTACTACGGGCTTTCTTTTCTTGCTAAAGATCAGGTCTGGAGATCAAACGGAGGATGAAAAAGCAACCGCTGATCACGCCGATCCGCCTTGACCCATCTCGACTAATCCTCATAAAGTGCCATGGCTACCTGATAAAAGCACAGCTCCCCGATGACACCGACTCGAATGAGATTTCCACACTGGGCCGCAACAGTGGCGCCGCCCCGCCCGCTCTATCGCCAAAAAGGCCAGATAGAGCCGGGCGTTGGTCCCTTCCTGCCCTGAAACCGTGGTGGGCACTCCTATTGGCCTGGGCAATGACTGGCTCGGATGACTCAGCCTCGGTCACCCTCGCGCCCTCTCGTAATTGATGAACCAAATCCTCTTACCCTGCGAAAGCCCGAATTCATGAAATAATCCATGTGCTCCCGAGTAGATATCCCCAAGAAATCTCGAGCTATATGATTCCCAACCCTAACACGGAACCAATGAACTCTATCCTCCATTATTTGATTCATGTGAGGAGCATACCCTGCAAAGAATTAAACCGAAGACAATACTTATGCACACTCATACTTCCCTTACTCTAGGTGAAAATCGCTCAACTCGAGCCTCATTGCTCCTGTGGTAGATAGTGGGTGCATAAAGGCCTCGGAGAACTATTCCCACTCAGATGGTGGTGCATCGGTTCCCCTGGATCGAGCCCAAGCCTCATACCACGTCATGGCCACACGTTCACGTAGTCCGCGCCACTCAACTCTCATTTCCGCCGCAGTCAGATCACTCTTTAACACCCTAAAGGTCTGATCGATAAAGTCCTTAGGATCCTCCCTACGGTCTATCCCCGTGAATATAAGAGGGCTCAAACTCAAGAACTCACGGGCCCTAGAAAATCTCGCTTCTGGCTTCTATGTCTCTCCATGGGCTCTGGACCCGCTTCGCTCTTGACTCCGCAACTATACGAGCCATCACCGAACACCTCAAGACCCTCGTTCTTCCATAACAATTGGAGGTACCACAGGCGTGGGAGGGTCTGCCACTCTAATACCCTCAAGTACTGCTAGTGCGGGAGGAGCCGAGGTCTATCTCGCCATTGTTCTCAAGCCAGCGGGGTAGGGGAGCCGTAATACTTGGGAAAAGAGATTCACTCTGAGCCCCTGACCTCATCGATCCACCTACGGAGACTAGTACTCCTCCCCAACGGCTGTGCCAATCAACCTTGTAGTCATCTTCCTTGTCACAGGTGCATACCAAACAATAACACGATTAGATGATTACAAGATTTATGAGCTCGACCTCACAGACCTAAATATTAGAAAGAGAAGTGAAATAATTCATAAATGTCATATAACCTCCCGATTATAAGTATGGTGCACAACATACCTTACAAGCAAGACTCTACTACACACGGCTTTGTGGACTCCCTAGGACACGACTTCGCTCGATACCAAGTATTTCACACCTCAACTAGGTAGGGTGCAACTGGAACTCGATTCATGGTCGATCAAGAAGCCGGCTATATAACATCTATAAATGTAACACTAAGGCTTACCAAGCCATCTCGTCACAAAAACCAAGATAAATATCGGCCAATAATTCCTTGACAATTATAAATATGCAACCCGGAAAGCCGACAAGGCAACAATAAAGCTAACAAAGAAATGAAAAACCAATACACTACACAACCCACACTACTACAATAAACTAGTCCACAGCAGCCTCTGCAGAGTAAACAAACTAAAATGCACGGACAGGGCCCCACTTACCCATGTTGCATCACAAACTAAAAATAGTCCAAACTAGACATGGCTCTAGAAGAGAGGAGCATACCACTATTCCCACAAACCGCTCCTACTACATCCGATAATCCGAGCTCGACATGTACCAAAGACGATTGCAAGAAGGGGCCCCAATATGAAGAAACGTCGCAGAATAAATACCGGCATAAGTAATAAAACCGTAAACATGTAAGATAAAAATGATAACTAGGCCGTGAAATAAGGGAGTAGTAAATAACCAAATCCTCGAAATAGAAACCCGACAATAACTCATTATTGAAGTGGTGCAACCATCTAATGCACAACAAAGACTATAACCGAAAATGCCAGCACACAACCGACCATAAATCTATATACAATTCATCCAGCCGCGACCACACCGGGGTAAAATACAAAATGCCTAATCTAAGGTACTATACCAGGTAAAATCCCAAATTGAAACTCATACCGTAAAATTGCCCAATGATGTACCACACCGGTAAAATAACAAGACCTCCAAAATGGGTATCATACCGGGTAAAATAAATAAATATTAGACAAATCGTAAATGGAGCCAATATGGCTTATACTGGGACCAAATTTCAATACGTACGATATAGAAATGACGAATACTAAAAATGTTGCCTACATAGGCCTCCTTCATAATACATAATCGGAATCGAGCACATATAACTTGTAAAGCTAAAACATAGAACTTAAATGCATGTATTAAGAACTTTTAATAATCATAAGGAACTATGAATGACCTAAGAGTTTCAAAATATTTATAGATCGTGTTCAAGGGAAGTTAGAGCTCACAAACTCGCTAGCTTGTCGTTCGGCTTACGGAGCGTATTGCAAATCTCCCCTTGGCCTGACATATTTCATACATACATAAGATAAAGGACAAATCATACCAGGTAATCCTAATTGATAAGCCTCCGTTTACCCTAATTGCTTGCGACGTCTTTACGTGGCTTAAAAATGTTTACACGTCCTCATCTTGGCTCTTTCTCCACCCCAGTTAGCAACCAGGCCTTTAAAAAGATTTAACATCACATATATATACACATGACATACAGTAAGGACCAACTAACAATGCCCATGCTGAGGGGTCTCCATCTCAATGTACAACTACGACAACAATAAACACAATATCACACTTAGATGTCTCACTTCGCTAGGCATAATCTTAACATCTATCCTCAATAAAACACATGGAACTTTAAATCTTAAATTTTTTTAATTTTTTTATTATTTTTGTTTTATTAAATTAATTTTCAAACATTCAATTCACAACACACGAATCGTGCTTAAAATAATGATAGACGGGGCGCCCTACATACCTTTCTCCGATAAACTTTTCTCTAGCCGATTTCCTATCTAAATGATCAACATTCAGCCTTCTAATCAAGTTGTTTTATAGACAATGAAAAAACTTACTCTATAGCAAAAAATACAGCCAAAATAACTAAGCAGAAGCAGTCACAATAGCAACAACAACACATGGCAACATGAACAATATTTAGCCATTTTCTCAACTAGTTTTTACTAACTTTTGAGGGAGAAACAAGAGGGAAATTTTCCTTAGTTTTTCTGTAATTATACCCTCAATATGAAGTATAATTCCAGAAAAAATAAACATCCAAAAAGCATAAGGAAAACGAGCAAAACGTAGCTAACAAATACCATCGGCAAAATTTCAATAGCTTCCAATTTCCAGATTTTCAATTTGCAATTTGAGAGGTTTAAAAGGAGCGAAATACTTACCGTTCTCCTGATTTCAAAACCTACTAAAAGATGGATATATAGTCAGTCAAAATAGATTTTTAAATGCCGGTGGCTTTTCAAACCTTGCCAAAACGGGCTCCAAAACAGCCCCCAACATACTTGGCAAGGTAATCTCAATTTGTGATTTTCTTTGAACTTTCTTTGATGTTCCTCCTGATTTTCTTTGTCCTAGCTGTTGGAATTCGTAGAAAATGGAATCCTTAGCAACTGGGTCGATTTAGATTTAGCTGAAAATGTTTTCTACAAGTGAAAAATAAGATTTTGGGTAAATAGGCGGTGGAGGCGCTTAGGGGCGCCATGCCCGCGTCAATGCCGTGATGCTTCGCAAAATGCCCATAACTTTTTAATTCGAACTTCGATTGACAAGCGGTTTGATGTTCTGAAAACTAGACTCAAATACCTTTAATTTGATTGGTTGGGGGCTTCTAGTGCATTATATATTGGGAGATATGATCGTTTAAAGTTGACCCTTACTTATGAACTACACATACTCTTTTGATTTTTTGATCGGCATATTTCTCTTTGCCATACTCTACCACAATATACAACCCGTGAATTTCATTAACCTAGCATAAAAATATCAAATAATCACAAAAAATTTTCCGGGGTGTTATAGGTTCTTCCTCTCGGGAGATGAGGGAGCTTAAAGCGCCGAGTTTGTTAATTTGAAGCAGGGAAACATGCCGCTCCGTGAGTATGCCTTGGATTTCACTCGGCTATCTAAATGTGCTCCGGAGTTGGCGGCGAATTAGCGGGCTCGGGGTGAGCCGCTTTGCATGGAGTAGAAGATTACTTGGACTAGGATTGCTGGATTGCCATGCTACACCAGGACATCGACTTTACCCGTATTTTATTGCATGCCCAAGAAATGGAGTCGGCTCCATAGGAGGCATGAGAGGTCAAGAGGGATAGGACCGACAACTATGGGGTTTCTAAGGACAGATCAGGGTGTGGACCACATCAGTGGTCCCAGCGCAGGCTCCAGCTGCCCCCAGCCTCCATCATCGCCTAGCACACCGCCCGTGTTCGTGAGGTGATCATGGGGGAGAAGCGGATATGTTTGAGGGATCGTGGTAGCATGCACGTGTAGTGCACCTTCCCACTTGTGCAAGTGGTGACAAGAACCACCCCGGAAGGTGCCTGGTCGGTGCGGGATGCCTGTTTCCGGGTGTGGCAACCCGAAACAGGATCGTGAGATTACTCGCAGCTCATTTACCGCTTCCAAAGAAGACGCACTCTCTTAGCAGGTGCCTCCACTTGTTCAGTAGGCAGTCAGCACCAAACCGATTTCATGCCCTAGTACCTCAGGAGCAAGAGGCACGCCGCATGTGGTCACGGGTATGTTGAAAGTCTTTCATGTTGGTGCATACGCCTTGTTAGATCTAGGAGCTACTTTATCTTTGTGACCCTTTATATAGCAAGTAGTTTTGGAGTTAATACTGAAATTTGTCAGAACCGTTCATATCCACTCGGGTAGGTGAATCAGTGGTAGCTAAGCGAGTATATGATGTTGCCCCATCACCGTGTTGTATAAGGTTACCTTCGTAGACTTAGTGGAGTTAGCCATGACTCGACTTTGACATCATCTTCGGTATGGATTGGTTGTTTTGTATGTTATGCTCGGTTAATTGTACGACTCATGTAGTGGAATTCCCGATTTCCGGTGAGCGCTTTGGAACGGGAAGGGTAACCTAGCTAAAGCATCTCGGTCGGTTTATTTGGCATCTCGAAGGCCAAGAAGATGATCTCTAAGGGTTGTATGTACCACCTATTTAGGGTTAAGGATGTGGATTCCGACCCCGACTATTTAGTCATTTTCGGTGGTGTGTGAATATCCTATGGTAAGCCTCTACGATTTGCCAACTGTACCTCCAGAGAGGAAAATTAATTCTTGCATTGATCTATTACCCGATATGCGTACTTAATATCTCCATTCCTCTGTAGATTGCTCCATCCAGCTTAAAGAGTTGAAAGAACAGTTGAAGGATTTATTGGTTAAGGGTTTCATTAGACCAAGAAAGTCTCCAAGGTGCACCGTTCTCTATGTTCGAAAGAAGGATGGATCCCTTCCGATGTGCATTAATTATCGCATAAGCTTAATAAGGTCATCGTCAAGAATAGGTACCTCTTTACCTGTGATTAATGATTATTTGACCACCTGTAAAGCGACAGCTAAGATAGATTCCCGTGTCTGGATATCACCACACTTTAGAGATCGGGAGAGTGAAATTCTAAAGACAGCCTTCAGAAGCCGGTATGTCTACTCAGAGTTTTAGTTATGTCTTTTGGACTAATCAATGGTCCTACAGCTTTTATGACCCAATGAATGTGGTAAACAAGCAATATCCTGGACATGTTTGTGATCGTTCATCGATGATATTCTTGTATACTCGGAGCGAGGAGGAGCATACCGCTCATTTGAGGATAGTGCTGCACCCTCAAGGATCATTAGTTGCATGTAAATTTTGACAAGTGTGAATTTTTGGCTAGACTTGTGGCATTTTTTTGGGTCAGCGTATCAAGCGAAGGCATAAGAGTAGATTCCCAGAAGATTGAGGCGGTGAAGAATCGGCCTGCATCAAAATCCTTTAAAAATTTGGAGTTTCTTGGGCTTATGTGCTACTACTAAAGATTTGTTGAGGGCTTTTCATTAATTGCAGCCCCTTGACCAAGTTGACTCAAAAGATGAAGTTCCAATGGTCGGATGCTTGTGAGAAAATCTTCCAAGGGTTGAAGACTTGACTCACATCAGCACCAGTGTTGACTTTACCTTGATACCGATGGCTTTGTTGTATATTGCATTCCTCGAGATTTGGACTCGGGGTGTAAAAAAGGATCCGTTGTTGAAAGTGATAGCATATGCTCAATGCACACGGGAAGGTTCACGAAAAGAATTACCTGACTCATGATCTTGAGTTGGCTGCGGTAGTGTTTGCATTAAAGATATGGCAGCATTACTTGTATGGAGTCCACGTGGACATGTTCACGGACAAAAGAGTTTGCAAAATATTTGTTCACGCAGAAGACCTCAATCTTCGACAAAGGAGGTCGTTGGAATTAATAAAAGTACTAGGATATAAGTGTCCTTTACCACCCGAGAAAGACCAATGTGGTTGTGGATGAACTTAGTAGGCTCTATGGAGAGTGTGTCCCATGGATGAGGGAGAAGGAGTTGGTGAAAGAGTTCCACCGACGGTAAGGTTGGGGCAGATTGATCGACTCATGATGGCAAAACATTGTTGTGCAGAATGGGTCAGAATCGTCCTGGTGGTTGATGCCAACTAAGAAGGATGAGGATCCGATCTTGAGGAAGTCGGGGCGATGGTGCTGAGTCAAAGGGTGGAGGTTTTCTCAAGGGGAGATGGTATTCTACGATATAAGGGTTGGCTATGCATCCTGCACGTTGATAATTCCGAGAGTTCGAATTTTTGCATGAGGCATATGGTACCAGGTATTCCATCCATTCGGGATCCACGAAGATGTATCGGGACTTGGGAGAATCAGCTTTATGGATGGTATGAAGAGGATATTGTAGAGTTCGTAGACAAATGTCCAAATCAAGAAGAAGTGAAGGCTGCGCACAAAGGCCTGGAGGGTGGCTTCAGGAGGTCATTCCCACTGTAAGGGAGAGATACCGGCGGCTGCAGCAGCAGGCCTTCACTCACACTCTCCACAAAGATGGACTCATTTGGGTGGTGTGAGAAGCTGGAACAAGGTCAGACACTTCCTTACCGTCAAGATCACAATGCGGGTGATTATGCCAAGTTGTACATCCGGAGTTGTCTTGACTTCAGGAGTGCCTTTTGCTCATTTCGGACAAGGTACTCAGCTTACCCGCAAGTTCTAGAGGTCTTTTCAAAAGGGACTGTGGACTCAAGTCAAGCTCAGCACAACCTTTCATCCGCAAATAGATGGCCAAGTCAAATGAACGATTCAGACTCTTGAGGATATGTTGAGGGCATGTTATGGATTTCAACGATAGTTGGGATGACTATTTGCCCTGATCGAAATTTGCCTATAGTAAGCGCTATCACCCAAAGACTAAGTGGCACCATCTGAGGTCTTTATAGAGGAAGGTGTAGATCGCTCCGTCAGATGGTTTTGAGGTTGGTGAGGCAGCCATGATAGGACCCACTCCGGTCTTATGAGGCCATGGTAAAGGTCCACTGAGGCGGACCTGCTAAAAATCCTCGAGTCATCACAAATCGAGAAGCAATGTGAGGAGAAGAGATTTTGGAGTTTGATGTGGACGACCAGGTATTTCTAAAGGTATCTCCATGAAGGAGTCATGTGAGTTAGAAAAGAAAGGAAACTTAGTCCTCATATGCTTGTCTCCTACCGGTTGTGAGAAAGTTGCTGGTAAGGTAAGTAAGAGTTGGACTTGCCATCGGAGTTATCTTCAGTTTATCCCATCTTTTATGTGTCGATTTTGAAACTGTTTGGGTGATCCATCCTTGGTAGTCCCGGTAGACAAAATTGGAGTAAAAGATGTACCTCACTTATGAAGAAATTCTCATTGAAATCTTGGATCGTCAAAGTTCGAAAGTTTAAAAACAAAGAAGTAGCTTCACTAAGGTTTTATAGAGAATCAATATGTTGGAGGGAGCTACGTGGGAAGCTGAAGCAGATATGATGTCTAGATACCCACATTTGCCTCTTACCATGCATCCCACTTGAGGTACCTGTTTTTGCCTATAAACCTATCTAGTTTTCATATTCAGTTCATGTGTACAAGTTTCTTTTTTGTGTATAAATGTGTTTGTAAGGTATGAGGTCAATTCAGCTATGTGGTTTTTTTCGGAGGTAGCTTGGCCCGTGAAAGTTTCGTTAAAATGACGCATATGGCTATGATAAATTGTATGTTTTATTTGTCAGTTATTTCTTCATTCGAGGACGAATGTTTCCATGGGGGAGATATTGTAATACTCCTTAGGAAGGCCTAAGAATAGACCTGGAGTGGAATTTGAAACGTGTATAAACTGGAAATATCAGATGACGGGCGATTCAATGACTCATGGTTGGATACCATGAGTTGTCAAGGGCCGTGAAAGGTTCGTGGAAGCAAAGGGTGACAACAGACGGTGTAACAAATCATTTTCGCAGAACAACGAGTCGTTATTATTGGTCGTAGGAAGGCTAAACTTAGTTGTGTTAGGGAACCCACGGGCATCCTTACCATTTGTAGATATGATGGCCCGTTGTTTCTGGGTCAAGTACTTGTGGGTTGGAGAATTTCCAAAGGCATACAATGTATTGAGACCATGACTCATTGGAAGCCAGCCAAGCACCACGAGTTGTGGTGAGGCTCTTGGTAAGGGAAGTTCATTGGTCAAGGAGGTGACGTGATGGTCGATCCAACGAATTCGTTGATGGAAGCAACGACTGGCCCCGATGAGTCGCGGGAAGAACCCGAGGTTTGTCGTGAGGCAAAGGGACCTAACGACGTGATATCACAGTCGGTACCATGAAATGACCGGCCAGATCTGTCATTGGTCCGTTCAGAGCAGCTTTCAGGGAAATTTCACAAGTGGAATTTGACCTTCCCATGCTTTGAGACCCTAAACAACGTTGTTTTGTGTTTTTTTGAGTGGGATAAGATGGATTAAGTCACTAATGCATACCAATTCCCATTCACGAGCTTTAGAGAGGTTTTGGGAGATTCAAGGTCTTCTTCTCCAAGTTTCAATTTCCTTTGTGGGAATTCATGAACATTGAAATAGTCCCTTTCAAGTATGTATGTCCCCAATTGGTGAATTCTTCACTCATGCTCCTACTCAATGATGTTACTTATACTTATGAAAACACTAAGGTTTTGTATTTGATTTATATAAAATCTAATGATTTAATTATGGGTTTTGTGATTTTGAAATATTATTATAATCTATGGATTTTTGATCATCATTTGAGATTTAAATTGACTTGGTTGATTTTGATCTCTAAGCAATTAAGCTCAAATATGCATGCCCCATGATGAATCTATTTATGATCTATTATCCCATCGATGTTATTTACAAGCCTATCATATGAATTATGTTTTAAATTATAAATTCATTATGTTACCCATTATGATTTTATGAAATTCAAGCTATATGCATGATCTACGAGTATGTACGAATCTTATTAATCATGAATTATGTTTTCGGCCGACTTACGTGCCTCATGTCATGGCTAGTTCAAGATATGTTCAAGTATGTTTACGATTATCATGATCTGACTAGCCCATAAACTCATGCATGTATTATTATGAGCAATATATGTTTTGGGAGTAGTATCGAACACTGAGTAAGTTTGGGGCTCAAGTTAAGACCCTGTGACCATGAACTACGTGCCACCGTAGGTATGTTGGGACCCTTTCATGTTAACATGGCTCAAATGGCCCTTTACATGGCGATATCACAATTTCATGGTTCTACCCTTGGACAGGTACGAACACCCTCCCTATTAGGGTTGAAGTCAGGCTTCATGTGTGCCTGGCATGGGTATGTCGGTTAAGAGAATCTCCCACTTTTCCTCATAATTTATGCATGTTATCATTATTTATATTGACTCAAGTTATGTTAATTAAAGATATTTTATTACGAATATGACTATGTTATGCTACTAATAATAGAAAACCTTAAGTCGCATGATAGGTTACATGATTTACACTCACGAGATGTCAGTCTCTACTCTTATGATTCTTATGATTTTTACATGTTTTAAATGTCCATTTTCCTTACCTTGCATACTCGGTATATTCTAAGTACTGACTGCATACTTTCTATGATGTATTGTTTCATGATACAAGTCCCAGTTCTCAAGTCATCCTCACCAATAGTTAGCCTCTTACCTCAAGCTCAAAGATAATTGGTGAGTCCTCATGTTCCGAGGGCTACATGATCGTCACCCTATGTCATTTCATTCACTTCTGTGATGTTGGATTAGTTGGGAGTTGTCCCATCAATCCGCCTGTCATGTTTAGAGGTTTATCACACTACGAGTTGTATTTCACCATATTGTATAAAGGACTGCATTATTCTTCCCTTTATGTTATGAGATGATTACGTTTCTATGTTAAGTCTTCTGCTCATGTGATTGAATTAGATGTATTCTCATGCCATGGGCTGACTTGGGGTCTCCGGGGCTCCTCGTCCCCGTCTACGATTCTAGTGTATGTTTGGGTCGTGACAACATCATTTGTGAGCATGAGAGGCCTTACTCCTATGTTCCATGTGTTTGGTATCATACCTGAGAGTGGAAAATCACCAAAAGTGAGGGGCACAAGATGTCTCTGTGTCGATGTACTACTACATGTTTCATACTTAATCATGTTTTCCCCATTGAAAGATGAGTCAATTATAGAGGTCGTGTGTCCCAAATGTGAAACCTTTACATGTGCTTGATGAGAATTGTTGTATGTTGAGGAGCTACTTGTTTTATCCTCTATGTTAGTTGGTTGAGTATGAATAGATATAGGTACAAAGTGTGATGGTAAATGATGAGTTTATGTGTGTATTAAGGATTGTTTGCGACGAATAATTGCTTAAGTGTGATGGTGATGTTGTGTATATTTCTTACTGCTCATCATTTTGGGCTTTGCCCATCTTTTACCTTGTTTTGAGTTCATAATCCTTATAAAATTAAATGCTTAAGCTTTTATTTCATTTATCATGTATTATTTTTTAGAAAGTACATAGAAATGAAGGGAGAAACGGGAAACTCTCACCTAAGGCTATTTTTCTTACTTTAGCATTCTTATAAGTACTTGAATTCAAACATGTTTTTGAATGATTGTATGAACATGAGTGGCTAAAACCCTTCTTCTAGGGTTAAGACCACATAACATGATTGTAATTGCATGAATTCATCATCGGTTCGGTGTCGCTTAGTTGTTTGTCCTGGCATTCTCATAATTATCATTTTAATGTTTGATCACCACTAATGCACTTGTGCTAAGTTTAGAAAAAAGCTTGAAAGATTAACCCAGGTTAGAACTAAGATTTTAGGGAGCAATTTCTTGTCTTTAAGACTTGGATTCACAATTAGGATAAAAATATTTTTAATTTTTGTATTTTAATTAAATTACATGTTTTTTTTGTTTTTTTAATATTTTAAAATTATCACATCACCACTCTCGTATCGAAGGAATTTAATTTTAGGTTAAATGATTAGAGGGATGAAAGTCCATAATCAAGGGAATAAACCCTGTGAACCACCTACATTGTTACTTGCTCAAGAATTAGGACGTGACATCCCCGCTAAACGATGTAGCCGTGAGACTAGTTTGTTATGTTTAGAGGCTCGAAAGACCATGAACACTGTAATTAATTCTAAGAGACAACAAATAAATTTTTATATACTTGAAACCATTATGAAATTTAACTTGCATGATTGTCGCCTTAACTCTAGATGCTTCTTATTAATGCTTTTCCAAAGTATCTTGTGATCACCACATAGATTTAGTTTCAACAACAAAAACCTCTAAAACCAACACTTGTGAATTTTGGAATTAACACTTGAACTGATATTCGCAAAAATAGTTTAGTCCCTATGGGTTCGATATCTAGGCTCTTCAAGCGCGCTTTATTACTTGTACGATCGCGTACGCTGTGTATGCGCTAGTGCAACAAGTTTTTGACATATCGTGTCACTCAAGCATGCACGTGGGGCGGTGCAACATTGATATTAACATGCACATTTCATGCAATCTTCTCCAACTCATTCCAACATTCCATCTGCTCATGCATCATCAATTTAAGCCCTCCTAGCATATTTCACCTACAAACAAAGGGCTAATCACATTGGTTGATTAAGTGCACACATAAATAAAAAATTATGTGAGACTATGATCACTCTATTAAATAAACATGACTCAAAATACGGTATAACATAACACTTTAGCATGTACGTATGGCCAAGATCGTAAACCACGAGTCACTGGATGGCCATGAAGCTCGGTCCTCCTCCTCGGGGTGCCGAGCATGCAACCAAACATATTTTGACAAGCGGCACTCATTTTACCACCCCTTAGTTCAATAATACACAATATTTTAATTACCCACTCAATCTCCAACATGAATTATTCCCGTAACTCACTACCCAAAGCACTTTAAAATGCATTTAGTATGTTAATTTCCCACACCTATATTACAAGATCCCTATGATCTCGACACATACCTCCACTTCGTTTTCATGAGTGGAGGACTCATAGTGACTGTCTGACCACTACTAGAAAGAAAGAAGGATAACAATTTTCAACTTTATTGCTAAGTTCTTGATGGGTTCTTGGTTTCTTGAGATTTAGAGTAGAAAATCAACTCAAACTTGAAAATTTATAGAAAAATTCATGCTTCTAATGGAGGGCGCGAGTTACTGTGAGAGTGAGGGATTGAGGGGAGATGATCATGGGTTTGTGTTTTTGCATGGGAAATTCTAAGGTCTGAAAGTTTTGATTTTATATAGGTTAAGGGAGATAACACTGCAAATCACACCCCGAAAGATTGATACGGACGTTTGGCCAAGGAACCTAACAAAGGGTTGGGTCGATTCCATATGGAATATGGTCAGGGTGCACAACAATGATAACATTTAGACTCTTAGTTTTATTATCTTCTAATGTGGGGTTTTAAAGAAGTAAACACTTAACTATATTAAAAATTTAAGTTGTTATCAAGTTGATGCAATTAACTAGGGAAGCATTCCTCATGGATTCATAACTACTTCTGGTTTTGCACTCTGTGATCTATTCCAATACTTAACTGTAGAACTATAATATAAGTTCATCCAAACGACTAGTTCGTCTCCTATTGAATGACTATACTCAATCACCAAACATTAGGTCTATTTGAGTGATTTCACTTTAAACATTATCAATTTATTCCAAATTAACTATCCTGCGACCGCAGCTCAAGTTATACAATGACCAATAAAGTTTAACGCTTTGTTGTTCTTCTATTTTCCTAATCTCTACTTCTCTAGGTTCAAGCAAATAGAGAATTCGGGCTAATCCTAACATTGCGCATCATTAAGAAACATTAAAAATACAGAGAAGACAATACAAGAATTCATATTTGTTTAGAATCACTTTGTGCGAACCCTAATTTACAAAATTCAACATGATTCCCACAATCCTAGTTGTGGAGGTTTTAACCTCTCATGATTGTAAGAAAAGAATTAGAATTTATTGAAGAAAAGATAATTAAAGAACTCACAATGAAGATTGAAATAAAAATCCACTTGATTATTGCACAATTCAACTTTTATCAATTCAAGAACAATGAACTAAAATCCAAAAATATTGGAAAACTCAAGAAGAATCTCCCAAAAGTCGAATTCTCCCTCAATGTATTAGTCCTCTAAAGTATGTTAACAAAAATAACCTATAAAAATATTAATACAAATAGTTAAAAACCGTTCCTAAATTAATAGGAAACCACCAACTGTCGCCACCTTCTCATACGACTTGTAACTTTATCATACTAGTTGTAGCTTCACTTTTACAATGTCTGACAGCTCTGAATTTATTAAGTGCTGAGAGCTGGTACGACTCATACAATGCTCCTACAAGTCATACAAATTCCGTCGTGGTTTGAACCCGTGACTTCCGGCATTCTCAAAATTTCCACGGGCCTTGTGTACGGCTCATACCTTACTCCTATGACACATGGTTGCCTCTCATACCATGATATCTGTGATTCAACTTTTGTCCGAATTTTACCATGGCTCTTTGGTATGAGTTGTATGTAGTCATCACTTCTACTGCGGGTTTCCATCCTACTCGTGAGATAATCAAGGTGTATCGTTCGATATTTCCACGACTCAGCGTACGGCTTGTACTAAGAGTCGTACTTGTCCAGTACATTGAGAAATCTTTCTGAAGTTTACCACGACTCCTAGTATGGCTTGTACCACCAAGGACGACTCAGACCGATGTCCGTACTTGGCCCAATTTGAACTCCTTTCTTTCTTTCACAACTTTCAACTCCAACAACTTATTTCCTAAAGCCATGAAAGTGCATTATATCCATATAAACACACTTAAGACCATGCATATTTTCTAAGGTTTAAGTATTGAAGTACAACCCATATCATATCAACACTTTCAACTTAATACTTTTTACAAAGGTCCTCAGCAAACAAACAAAATCATAAATGATGCTTAACTAGAAAGTAAAAAAGAAGACCTACAGCCAACACAAAAACTACAACATGCTATTCTTAAATATTGACCATACTTTTTCATTCAAACCAAGTCAGTTATTCATACATGCACCACAACTCATGACATACAGGATCTAGATATTTCATCTAACTATTAGAAAAGAATTGAGCTATCACTAATGCAATTTATATAGACAACCGCTTTAATGCAATGCAAACCATTTACCTTCACAGCTAATGAAGTCCCCAAAACACTTAGATATATATAAATGTTCCTTGGACTAATCAAACTGACTCTCACACTCACAATGAAGTTCCAAATACTACACATCGATACTATAAGCTTTCCTTTTATTTTCTCTACTTCGGATTTTTCTGCATGTAAATGTGCTAGATCACTATAGGAATTTTCTCGACTTGTAATGTAGGAATTGGGTTGGGTATGGTAGATATGGATATTAGTGACTAACCTCTTTCGCACTATAGACCGTGGCTTCACTTTTCACTTTTTACCCCTTTCATCTTTTTCAATTTTCCTCCCTTTTCTCCTTCGACCTGGGTCACTTGTGGATGTGGTGTAGTTTTTCAACTTTTTCACTTCTTTTTTTCTTTTCTTTTCTTTTGAAATTTCAAGTATTTTCTCTCTTTTTTCTTTTTACTTTTTACATTTCACTATTTTCTCTTTTTTGCTCATTTTGACATTTCAAACTACACCTTACATTTCTTTGACTTTTTTTCTTTCTTTTCACCCCAACGGTCTACACACTTCTACAAGATCCACCTCAATTTAGGCATTTTTCCTAAGTTAAGGTTCACAATGTCCTAGAAGGGACCACGACCAAACATGTTCATTATAAACACTCGGAAAGGTGATAGGAAAATCTCCAAGAAAAATGGTCAACTTAAGGCTCAAACAAGGGATCAAGGGATTAATTTTCATTTGTAGGGGCAATATAGGCTAAAAGTTGGCTATAAAACTGCCTATAATACTTTCCTAACAAACTATCCTACAACATATGTAAATACTAACCGAGTAAATTCTAGATCCTCTATTCAGTATTGGAACTAGGTAAAAACTCACTCACACATGGTACAATTTGTATTCATTCTACCTATTTGGTTCATGAATAGTTACCACTACACATGCTAATCTACTAAATGACATAGAAAGATACACAAAAGTCATGTTTTGCAATTTCTCAACATACATATCTAACACCAATTTTTTTTTAAAAAAGTTATCATTTTTTAACAACTTCAAATCAAGTGCATTTATTGGTTGTATAGTATTCCTTAGCTACTCCTAGTTAAAAATACAAAATTCTAAACATGCTAGTTCTACTAGATATCATGTTTGAGGCAAAAAGAAATAATGATGAATGTAAATCCTCGAATGAAGTCAAAAATTAAAAACAAGTACACTTCTTTAGAACAACACGCTTTATCCCCAAAGCAAGTATAAAAATGTAAGAACTAGGAAGAGGGATACACCGTGGCGCTCTAAGTGCTCCTAGAGCTCTAAGCACACTCCTTCCTCTATAGTCGTGGGTGCCGCCGGTGGCCGACACACTAAAGGTGTGGAACTAGGTGTGCCCTCACAAGCCAAGGATGCCTCCGTGATCTCATCAACAATTCTTCTATTGTGGCTTCACCCGAAGGTCCTGCTACCTGCAAACTCTATCGGGGAAGTGATAAAGCTCCCCGCTCCTCTAACTTTCCTGTAGCTCAGACATGTGCTCGTTATGAGACTTTATGCTGGGGCCGGCACGCTCGCTGTGCTCCTTCTTCTTTCTTCTTCTTCTCCTTTCCCTGGAGGTCTCCGTATCAACTACCTCCGAGGCCCTTTTCTTCCCTTATCTCCAGCAGCTGCTGTCAGAGCCGAATGCCCTGAGATCGATCTCCTATCAATCTCCTCATTAAACTTGTGGATGGTAGGGTATCGTTTAATACAACCAGTTATCTAGACGATAACTCAGCGACTTAACTCCGAAGAGCCCCCAACTTATCTATTAGTTTCCCATGTTTGGCTGCTCAGGTAAGCGCTCATTGAAATGGAGTTCAAAGCCATCTCAATCGGGCAAGTAGATCCTATTGCACTTCTCGCCTTCTATCTCATCCTTTTTCACCTAAGGCTTCACATTCTCCATCATCAGGTTGACCTTTTTCTCAGTCAATGTCAATCTCTTTGCCATCTTCTGAGAATATTCTGAGGAAATAAGATCTAGCCTGCTAGGACTACAGAATGCCCACCGCAGTGTAGTAGAAGTACTGAACCGCCTATATGGTCACTCTTATAGTCGGCATCTCACCCTACTCCATTGAGGTGGGGGCATCTATATGCTCGCCCCCTGTTGACTGTGGCGGTGGGATTGCTATGGGTAATCTAACTCGACCAACCGAGTTTATGTCATCTCCGACAGACCAATATCCACGATCCTATGGCCTCTAACCTTAACATCATTCCCCCAACACCCTCACCAAGATTCTACAAAGTTTGTGGATGAGACTCGGGAATGGAATAGTGGTGTCAAAACCACAGCCTGGGTCCCAAATCTCATCCGCTATCACTTACAAGATGTTTATGGTGTATCTAGACATCATACATGCCACCTATGCTGCTCTATCTACACCGAGGGTAAGGCTCACTAATGATGCCAATCTGTGATGAACTAGTGTCCAGTGAGGGCCTTGCTATAAAGTTCAGTAAGGCTTTGGTGAGTTGTCACCATTAGTCACCGACTCTACCTCGTGAGTCCTTAGCTATTGCACTTACTACCTACATCATCGACTGCTTATCCTTGTAGCCTAGCTGCTTAACCCTTTTCAAGGCATCTACTGAGAAGTCGAACTCAGCTTTGCAATCTAGAGCTCAAACTCAGCTGTGGCATCTGGAGCTCTAAACTATGGCCCATACAAGCATCCGGACAATGGTCCTCTCTGAGATATCGACTTCTTGCCCTCGGGACTAACACATTGTCAAGCCCGCCGTTTCTTCTGGGCCTTTTTGCCCAGCCTTGCTTCTTCATCATTGCCAAGTAATTGGCGTAGAACTCCTGACTATTCAACACTATAGCGGTTAGGATGTCATAGCCATCCAATCAAACACATAGAAGTAGATCTGCTTTATATCCTCTACTTCATTTAGTGCACTGGTCAGGATCTCAAGTTCCTTCTAAATACTCCACCTGGGGTGATACTTCTGGAGGTGAGAGCTAGACCCTGCTCATTGATTTCTGAGTACCGAGCACATGCCACCCTATGGTCCTAATTTTCCGGAGGTGGAGTCTCGATCATCCCTACCATCTAGGGCCTCCTCCTCATGCCCAGCCTCATCTGATCCATCTCTAGATTAGGCCTCACTAGACCCTTCATTAGTATTGGAGCCATTGCTAGACTCTTGAGGCTGCTCATCTACTCCCTCCTTAGACTAGGGAAGCATCGGAAGGTGTGGTAAAGAATCTTCTGGCCCGAGTTTTGGCTCAGGCTCAGTGGTCCATGGCTCATTAGTTTCATCTATGTCTATCTGTCAACTAAGCCACTAGGGAGCCCCTTCTCCTACTAAAATATGGAGGCCTCATCCTCAAGCCCCTCCAAGCAGCAATCTCACTAGCCTCCTTTTCCTGGCCCTTCTTGGTTGCTCTCCTCATTGTCATTTTACCTGTGGGAGGAAAGGTTGCGCTGTGTGATCTCGTTGAAAGGAAGGAAGAGATCATATTCAATTTCTTACCATGAGTCATCAGTACGAGTCGTACCTAAGGGTATGATCCGTACTAAGACTCGTAGTATCTCATAGCACCGCTACGACATGTTGATACAACTTATACCATATTGTATGGTTCGTACCATTAGTCGTAGGAGATAATTGTAAAATTCTGTTTCTCTCGTATTTTGTACTACTAGAGTTACAGATTGTAGTTGGGTTCCACGAGTTGTACTAAGGATCGTACTATTGCTTTTGAACTTAATACCTTCCTGCTTTATGGTCCGGATCACTAGTACGACTGTAGGGAGATACCACGGTCAGACAAAGGTCCGGTACTACATGAGTTTCGCTAAAACTGCCTTGAGAAAGTCCCAACAAATCCTTCTACGAGTCGTAGTGAAAGACCACGAGTCGTGGGAAGGCTTGTGAAACCTATCCTCACCTTAACAATGCTCAATTGCAAGTAAATCACATTTTTGAGATGGGTACTCGTAATTCCCCTCACCCTATTGACTCTCAATACACTAATTTTACTACATTTCCTCAATCCTCATCATGCATTTTACCCATTAACTGACAATTTGAACATTTATTTAGGTTCTTGAGAATTTTTAACTCCTAAACCATTAATAACATTTGTGTTTAGCCTCTTCTGATTATATTCCTCCTCCTCAGTGTTTATGAGTGGGAGGAATCACAACAAAATTCGGCTAACCATGAGAGCAAGAAATTAACATTGAGAGTTTATCACTTACTCTCTATGATAAAAATTCTTTGAAAAATTCTTGTTTCTCGGCTAGGCTAGTAGTTCGGCTAGCTTGTGCAATTTAATTGCATGAATTCAAGCTAAATAGGTATTATGAGTTACTGATGATTGAGGATAGAGGGGAGATGATCGTGGTTGTATTTAGAGCCAGTGGGATGTTTGAGTCCCAAAATTTGACGTAATAGGTTTGGGGCGGATTAAAAAAATCTCGGCTCAGTCAGCCAAGGGTTATTTCATTTAAAGCGGCTCCCGGGCCACGACTGCACCACGAGTCATAAAGCACCACGACTATCCCTTGGACTCATAGCAGAAGATTGTGGGAACTTACTTGGGGACCTACAAGTTTTAAAATGAGTCATAACAAGGTACCACAGTCCGTAATTATGACTCAGAGACAAAGTTTTTGCACTTCCACACTAAGAATTGTTCATCACACGTGGCACTATGACTTATACCACGGGGTAGGTTTGTAATGACCAGCCGTAATGTGAATCCATGCACTGGACCAAGTCTCTATTTTTCACTACGGACAGTACTACAAGCCGTACAATCATCTTATGGTTCATGTCAAGCTCATAATATAGTCTTTTTCTACCATTTTCATCCACCAATGTTTATTTCACCGCATTACTGAACATACACAAGTCACATACTTGGATTGGCTTCCACAGAAGGGCCTGATTTAACATCGCGAAACGATGCAGGTGGTTTGGTTATTTAGACTTCACTAAACCACCTCATGGGTTGCCTCCCAGAAGCGCCTGAATTAATGTCGCTAATAATGCAATTCTCTCGACTACTCAAAATTGGCCAAGAAACTCCTGACTTATCCTCATCTTAGGATGACAGGCTGATCTTGCTATATGGTTTCCTTGTTGTAGCCCGAATGGAACAAAAATAAAAGAAAAGAATAATCAAGGAAAAAGACTAAAAAGTTAAACACAACAATTACTCTAATTCTAAGTCATATTCCCCAGCAATGACGCCACTTTTGATAATGCTCTAATCACACCCCTAGAAGAGTATGACGCGGACGTTGTCAATAAAGAACCCAACAAAAGTTTGGGTCAATCCCAAATGGAATATGGTTAGGATGTAGAATAATGCTAGTATATAGACTTTTAGTTTGATTATCTCCTAAAGGGGGGTTTTTAGTTAAGCAACACTTAATAGTATTAAAATTTAAGTTGTTATCAAGATGATACAATTAACTAGGAAAAAGCATTCCCGTGGATTCATAACTACATCAGGTTTTGCACTCGTGATTTATCACAAACTTAAATTGTAGAACTGATAACATAAGTTCATCTAAATAATCGGTTTGTCCCTATGTAATGACTATACTCAATAACCTGATTAGTCTCTTAAGTGATTTCACTTTAACCGTTATCAATTTGTTCCATACTAACTATCCTACGACCGCAACTCAAGTTATATAAAGAACTGTAAAGTTCAAGGCTTTTTGTTCTTCTCTTCCTAAACTCTACTTCGGGGGTTTAAGCAAATAGGGAATTCGGGCATGTCCTAACATTTCAGATTGTTAAGACATTAAGGGATGACGAGAAGACAATACAAGCATTCATATTGGTTTATATTCACTTTGCGCAAAACCTTAAGCCGAATTTACCATTGTTCCTACAACCCTAGTTGTGGATGCTTTAGCCTCTCATGATTGTAGGGCAAAGAATTAGCATTCATTGGAGAAAACATACTAATGAACTCAGTGAAGATTGGAAATAAAATCCACTTGATTATTGCACGAAATTTCAACTTTGATCAATTCAAAACAATGAAATAAAACCCAAAAATGTTGGAAAACTCAAGAAGAATATCCTAGAAGTCAAATTCTCCTCAATGTATTCACCCTCTAAAGTTCTGCTAGCAAAAATAAACTAGAAAAGTATTTATATAAATAATTAGAAAGCTTAAATTAACAAAAAGGGAAAACTAATTAACTATTGCCGCCTCTCATATGACTCGTAACTTTATCATACGAGTACATTTCACTGTATAATGTCCGGTAGCTCTAAATTTGGGTTAAGTGTTGAGCCGGGTGGCCAACTCATGCAATGCTCCTACGAGTCGTACAACTTCATGGTTTTGAACCTCGTGACTTCTAACATTCTCTCGAATATTTTACCGTAAGCTGCGCCCTACCACGTGCAAGTGTACGCAATGTACAAGCAATATAGTGACTCTGAAGAGCCGATGTCGAACCCATAGGGGCTAATATTTTTACAAAATATTCAAGTTCAAGTGTTAATTGAAATTTCACTAGTGTTGATTTATAAAGATTCATGATTTTTGTTTTTATATCTAGAGGTAATCACAAATTAATCGGTAAGCAATAATAAGAAACATCTAGAGTTAAAACTCGATAAATCATGCAATGCTACAGTTAACTTGGTTAAAATATTGAAATATCATTTGTTGTATCACAAGGTATATACAACTCATGTCTTTCGAGCCTCTAAAGTAAAAATTATCCTCACAACTACATCATTGAGCATGGATGTGACGTCCTAATTCGTGTGCATTTATCTACATGGAGTGGTTTACGAGGTTAATGCCCTTGGATATGGACTTTTTAAACATCTAACAATTTAACATAACTTTACTTTTTACAGCTATTTCTATGAGAGGTGATGTGATAATTCTTAGTCGGTGTCTTACTATCTTCCCATTTTATAACAAAGTGAGGCGAATTAGGTATACCGTTATCTCACCTCGCGACCTAGTCTTGGAAGAAAAGAACTACTCTTTTTGCATTCTTTGTTCAAACCTAGGTTTGCGCCATTTTTTAGTTTAGCTAAGCTTAACAAGTACATTCAACGTGTTCAACTCATTAAAAATGAATAAAATCAAGAAATGGAAGACAAAACACAAACAAAAACTTGGACCAACGATGAAATTAAGAAATTACATCCATGTCATGTGGCCTCAACCCTAGAAGAAGGGTTTTAGCCAGTCATGTTCATACAAGAAATCAAAAACATGATTGAATTCAAGTAATGACAAGAGTAGAAAAGAAGAATTAAAGAAAAACAAACCCTAGGTGAGTTTCCTCCGTTTTCCCTCGCTTCTCTCTACGCTTTCCCAAAAATAAATAGCGATATCCAATAAAACTCAAGTAAGTGTTCCTTTTTATAATTGTCAAATTTGGCTTGTGGTGGACTCGCCTCCATGTCACGCTGGTTATCATGGATATTTTTCTCTATAAAACTCTGTTGTCGCGGAAGCCTGCCTTACAACCCCGCCTCATATAAATTACCTTAATCCGTGGCACATTGTTGAACGCCCAATGCTTCCGTGGCATAGAGTTAACTCCAAATGTCCTTTTTAGCTTTTCTTACTATCCATAATCAGTCCCTTAGAATTTATCTTCACAATTAGGACTATTATCTTCACATTGAGCTCCATCCATTGGCAATTTCAACCTACAAAGAGCGCTAATCATATTTGTTAGTCCATGGCCACAAATTACACAAAATACATTGAGATTATTCTTAAATTAAGGTATAAACATGTCTAAAAGTATGTAAAAATACTTCGCTTGGGCATGTACATGTTCTAACATCATTAATCCTCTACTTAAAGTCTTGTTCATCCTTGAACAAATCCTTTATATCTCATTCACAAGGAAGACTCATACATGACTAATTGATTCAAGATGACTCAAGTTAAGGCTATAATGACCTTAATTATTGAAAGTCTAAAATAGAGCTTGTTATATATATAACACAATTCAAATCCAATACAACCAAGTTAAGACTTCCTAGCTTCAAGTAGACTCTTACAACCATAGCAACCTAAGCACATTAGCCAATTAAGAAGTCCAATATGAATTATATATTTCTCAAACATGTTCCTCACAACAAGAGAGATACCAATTTTCATGCACAAATGCATGCTATAAAACATATGGGTATAAGGAATACAATTACGCCACTCACAAACAATTCACATGCAAACACATAATGACCAATATGCTTACCATTAGTGTATTACCGCTAATCTAGGAACGCCTAAAGTAATATCAAATAGGTAACAGAAGCAACTGACAGTAGGTATTATTCTCGCGTAATAGTGACTATCTCCCCTCAAGCACTTTTTTAATAAATCATTTTTTCTCATTAAGCACATCATCTTCGTCTACTCCTCTTACTTCACCCTTGTTCTTTTCTAACTCTCAATTTCCTTTTGTTTCCCCATTTCATTAAGCACACTTATATTATTAGTAGGGAGTAATTTAAGCATTTGGAACTTTTTCATTATTTTGGTCTTTTACTTCCTACCAAAGCACTTGTCCATTTTAAACAAGTGCAACCCTAATCTTTTCTTCAACCTTCATAACCAACTACTTCTTCTTTTCAAAATTCTTACTCCTTTAACTCTTTGCATCTTCATTTAACCGCTTAGGAGCTTTGGATAAAATTCAAGGTTCTTGAAAGAAAAGGATTAAGCTCTAATGTGGCTACTCAAAGAATAGAAGCAAAGGCTCAATGAGGCTAATTAGGATTATACATCAAAGGAGGTAAAGTAGGATGAAAATAGGCCTATTCAAAGAAATGTCTAAATAATGTCTTACAATTAACATCCCTCTTTTTGCTTTGCAAACGCATCTACAGGAAAGTTCTAGACAATACATGATAAAATGGAATACATGAACCTTGCACTCATTGCACATGTTCAATTCGAAACAAAAATCTTACAAGCCGTACTCTTAACACATCTAATCACATGAATTTAATAATTGAGCATATAACATACAACGTCATATTGCTGAGCCTAGGTGTCTCAACAAAGTCATACCATTTACTCAACATGCTTCTTAATTACACTCCAACTTGACTCTTACAATCATGTAAAACACTCAACAAGAGTATTAAGCCATCAATCGCTCAAGGGTTCAACAAATATCCTATTGACCAATTTTCCCTCAAGACGGTCGCCATCCATCCATCAAGCCGGAAAATAGTTTAACTATAACTAAGACAACTATTCACGCACAAATAAAATTTATTCTCTTCAAAGTGCTGCCCCCTTGGAAAATAATTGAAAAGAAAAATCAAAAAGGGTGGGTGAATTGTACCAACTCAAACTTTTAAATCAAACAATTTTCAAATTTTAAATATTATTAAAATATAATTTATAGTTTAAAACATTACAAAAATTTTAAATTTCCCTCACCCCACACTTAAAGTATTCTATGTTCGCAGCTATTGTGAATTAAAATTAAAAACAAGGGTTAGGATATCTCCCGAGGCCTCTAGTGGACTACCTAGCAAAGATGTTTTCATCCTTCCTCATCCTAAGGGTTAATGACCACACTTGTGTTTTTCCATGCACCGTAATTCCTGCTTCAAAGGGTACTTAGACTTTCCTCAATCTGTTCTCAAATAAACAAAACAAAAAAGTGAAAATAAAACAAAATTAAAACAAAAGATAAAGAAAATTGAACCTCGCCGTTACCCTTTGGGTTGCCTCCCAAGCAACGCCTGATTTTACGTCGTGGCACGACGTGAACTACCTTTTCAGGATATTCTCAAGAAACTTTTTCCTTTCAGGAACCATCTTCTTATCTTTTTTCATTTAGATGGAATAGACTCCACACTCTCCCTCTTTACCTCCATCATTTCCTTCAAATTATTACCCCAACTAGACTGGGCTCAATTGTTAAGATGTCCTATAGTAGTGGATCCATAGAAATCACTCACCAAAAACATGGTGACCACAATGCCACCGATCTACAAAGATCTCTATAGTGTGTGGATGGGTTGATTTGATATACTTCTAAAGAGCTCTTCTCATCATTTACCCTTATTTTCAGGGTGCTAGCTCTATGTCAATTATAGCTCCACTAGTAGCCAGAATGGCCGTCATAGGGATGAGGTTTACCTTGTCATCAACCTTAAAATCTAAGATTATAAAATAATCTAGTATGATAAACTTACGTACTTTGATCAGATGGTCCTCAATAATCCTTTTCGAGCCACGGCTGACCTGTCACCATCTCGTAACATCATTTGTGGGCCTTGGTTTTCCCAAAACCAAGGCTGATTAGAGATAAGGGCATTAAATTCACCCCGACCCCTAAATCACACAAGGCCCTCATTATACCTATTTCACCTATTTGTACGAGGAGGGTGAAACTCCCTAGGTCTTTAAGTTTTTTGGGGATTTTGCTTGTCATTGAAACCGCACCTTCTGTGCTGAGTGCTTTAGTCTAGACATCCACCAACCGTGACTTTTGTTTGCCACCACGTCCTTTAAGTACTTAGCGCATTTAGGCATTCCTTGCAAAACAGCAAGTAGAGGAGTACTCTATGTGAAGTTCCTTGAAGATATCAAAGAACTTCTGAAAAGAAGCTTCCTCCTTGCTCTTTTTGAGCCTTTGTGGGAATGGTGTTGGTGGTCTCTATAATGGTTGTAATGGTGATTTTGAATTATGTGTCAAATGTAAAGCACTCTAATTATCTCCTTTCATAGCCATGGATCTGGTCTGACTAGCTCTGCTGCACCTCATTTTTCCTCTGTAATGCCCCAAAAGCCCTAAGATTAGACCTGGGAGTTGAAATGAGGAAAAAATGAAAATATGCACTAGGTCATAGAACTACTCATTCTCAAGGGGACTATGGGAGGTGACCACGAGTTGTTAGGGTGACTCGTGGTGAGGGTTTGGCCTTAAGTTCTAAAATTGTGATGGGGAAGACACCACGAGTCGGATAAACTCCCACAACTCATTGAGTCACCCGGTCAAGATTAGTTAAGCTCTCAAGGATTTTGGATAGTGGAGGCCTCGAGAGGTGACCACGAGTCATTAGGGTCCCTCTGCACCTGTGGAGAAAATGGGCACAAACACATTATGAGTAGCTACGGCTCGTCCCCAAGATGACGACTCATCTAGTCCCTCAGTTGGACTGGCGCCGCTTGTAATCATGAATTTGTTAAGGGTGGCTATTGTTAGTTCCCAGCCCTAGGATCTTATACTATGTCCTTGCTATTTACGATGTATTAAGATAGGTTGTCATTCTAACCTATTCAAAACTCATGTATGCAAAGTTCAAGATTATAGAGGGTGATCAAGAATAAAATCCTTAGGTTCTTCATCAACTGCTCTTCAATTCCTTATGGGCAAGTAAGGGAGTGATAGAATCCATGTCTCGTATGGTAGGGTTATGAATAGGTGAATCTGATCACCCATACCAAATCTCTCTCTAAATCATGACATTCCTATGTTGAATCTATTGGCTTTAACCAAATGCATGAAATTCCTAATTTACTACATGGGTATGATTTAAAGGTGCTTCTATTATTGAATTATGATTCATTGGAAAGTTTTACGTTGTTTTTAATCAAAATCATGTTTCTAATGCATTAATTTAAAATTCCCAATTATGAAAGTTCTTGAAAGTTGAGATTTATGATGGATGTTCTAGTATGATGAGATATTTAAGTGATGAAAATAGGTTTTCAAGTTGAATGTATGTATATGTTTCATGTTTTCAAGTGATTTAAGGGTTTTCAAGCATGTTAAAGTATTTCCGCAATGCCCATATGTTCAAATATGATTATGATTGCGAATTTAGCTTAGCAAATGGATTTGGAGCGAAGACTCCCATTTATGTTCATGATCATTTAGCTTCATCATTGTGAAAATGGCCGCTCCATTGAAAATGATGGAGAGCATAAGGAATGTTTTTGGGAGTAGCCTCAGTAATAAATAGGCTATGGGTCAAGAACCCTATGCCCGAACTATGCGCCAACATAGGTATGATCAAATTATAGGAATCATGTGAGCTAACTTCCTAATTGGGCCACGAGCATGATATCAATATCATGGTATCGTCCTTAGCTCGGCAAGGCTTTGGACACTTCTACCCACTTGAGTGTGGTAGTTGGGACCACGTAAGCTCTATCGTGGTATGTCGGTTAAAGGACGAATCCCCCATTGTTTCTCATAATTTCAGTTTGCATGTTTGTTACTCATGACCATGTATATATTTATGTTCTAAAGGTGTTTTACCCAATGCTCGCTTTTACTTATGATTATCATATTTCGCTAATAATCGATTCGCTTATGATGATATGTAATGTTGAGATCATGATTTCAAAAAAGAGCATGCAAGACTTTCTCTCAAATTCTTATCTTAATCATGTGTTATATTATACATGTTTTAAATGGTTTTACTTATTTAAGCAAAGCTTTATTTACCTTGTATACTCGATACATTCTCGTGGTATTGGACTGTGATACTCTATGCCGTATCATTCCATGATACAAAGCCATCATCAGACTCTCTACTACTAGCCGCCTTCGAGTTAGTATCCCACATTCGTTGGTGAGTCCTCATCTTTTGAGGACCCGTTTATTCATTTTCTTTGTGTACTTTCTAATCTCTTTCAATTTTAGCGAGTTAGTTGGGGCCTGTCCCATCAACTCATCATACTTAGAGGCTTTTCGTATAAAAGTATGTAATCATCTCTTGATTCATGGGTATTTTTATGTTATGCTTATTTTAGACTTCGCTAAGTTTATCATGTTAAATCTTCGTTTATTGATTGAGTTAGATGTGTATGTTCATGCCATGTTCGACTTGGAGTCCCTTAAGGCCTTGTCCTGTGTTTTGATCCCCCGACTCTATGTTCCAGCCTCCCGACAAACATGGCATAGAGTCATAGGCTTTAAGTGTCCTAGGTGTATGAAATGCATTGAGTAGAGTCTTTTCATGGGTGTGAAGTGCGCCACACTTATGATGAAGAGGCTAAGAGACTTTAGGAAATGTTCCCTTCTTTCATGATTCATGTCGTGATGGAATGTTCCCTATCCTTCTAACTCATGCTATTTGCGATTGCAGAATCATGGCTCTGCAGTTGGGGCAGAGGGATGAATGGGAATGGTAATGGCCACGAGGATGGCACCTGAGACGGCACCAACAAGATCCACCACCAGAGCACCATGCACCTGAGCCGGCTGCCTGCTGAATTTAGGGCAGCTATTCAGATGCTAGCACAGGCTTTGACTGCTCAGGTCAATCGCCAGCAGTAGCATACATTCCGCAAAAATAAAAATGCGACGACAACTCGAGTCATAGTGATTTCTTTGAGGATGAACCTGGTCAGTTGTTTCTGTTCCCAAGGTGGACAATGATCCACATGAGTTTATCGACGAGATTGGTAAAGATCACCAGGTCATGGAGGTTAATGGAGTTGAGTGTGCCGAGTTGACCTAATATCACTTGAAGGGGGTTTCACATCCGGTTTCAATAAGGGAATGATAATAGGCCGGGCCTGGAGCAGCCCTATTAGTTGGGAGGAGTTCCATGCGGCCTTTCTGGATTGGTTCTTCCTCTCTTATGAGATATGGTTGAAGGCACCGAGTTCATAAATCTTAAGCAGGGGAAGATAATAGCGCAGGAGTATTCCCTTGAGCTCACCCACCTATTAAAGTACGCCCAAAGTTAGTGGGTTACACTGGGAGGCTGAGTGAGAAGGTTTGTTCACGGGTGGTTGTCATGCCTCGCCCCGGGGTATGACTGGCACCGGTGCCCTAGTAGGACTCGATCGGCACCAGGGGCCGGCACATCCGGTGCTCGGCTAGCTCTAACTCAGGTTTCTGAAAATAAAGGGTTATATAACGGCCGTAACACAGCCTCCCACAACCGTCTATAGCCAATTGCATCAATAATGCAAAAATTAACCAGAAACATACTCATAACAAGGAACCTATGCGGGCCGACAAGGCCACCATGCTGTCTAGTCATCCAAAACTCAACAAAAGAATACTCAATGGCTACGTGACCGGCAAGGTCACCACTACTATCAAAACTATGGCCCCACACGACCGACAAAGCTCGTAAAATGCTAAAATGAGCCTATAACAAATCGCACGTCTCGTCACGACCGGCTCAACTGACCACAGGAGATAAATCTGAACAATCATAAGCCTCTATGAGTAATAATAGAAATGATCGATTGTGGCCCCGACCTATCCATACTGCATAACAAAAGGAAAAGAGCTACACTCTAGAAATCAGGCTCCAGATGACAAAGAGCCGATGACTCTATAGCTGGCCGGGAATCACGAGGGACGCTCCTCGCCTATGAGTACCGCAGTAAGTAATGCAGCGCCCCATCGGGCGTCAGTACCGCTGGTACCGAGTATGCAAAGCAATTGAAATAATACAATCAATACAACTAATATAGATAGCATAATTAGCAATTTCCGTATAGCAAGAGATAATCAATCAAGAAGCCGATACGAACCGAATTAGGCTGTACTGATAGGGCAGAAGCGTACCTGTAGACGCGATGGCCCTGGTTGTCTATTAACTAGTATATAGAACATAAATATTATGGGCTATAGCAAGCAAGAGCCAATACGAACCCCCATACGCCCGATGGCGCCAAGCAAACACCCTATTACCTACCGGTCAAAACTACCAAAAATAAGTCACGAATTCATCTTCACTAGGGAGTGCACCATCGGTCCTCCTGGGTCTCCGCTGCTCGGGCCATAGCCTTCCGAGACAAATAACTATGTCTTAGTCTGGGAGGACTCTCGTATCGTATCTCTAATCAATCAGATGTTCTCTGGGCGCTGCGTCAACAGGCTATCTGAGATTGTAATGCTGATCGACCATATGGGAAAGCTTCATCCCATCTTCGCCCAAATCGGGGACGGTCATGCCACTCCTTGGAGTGATCAAACACACCCGGGCCAAAGGGCGACACGATTACCAACCTGTGGGCGGCGGAGATGTCAATAAGATGCCTCACACCACAATCAAGTCTCAATAAACAAATAGTACATATAAATAACAAGCATGTTTAATCTAAAAGACCATCTAAAATCTGATTTCTTATTCCATCTCTTTCTATATTATACTGATTCTTTGATGCTTATACCAATTTCAATCTTTATTCAACCGTGTGGCTAATTCCAGATTGTGATATCATCTGTCTCGACTATAATTCGTGAGCAGATACTTGCTCGAATGGCTATACAGTAGCCAAAATACTATCTCTATTCTGAAAGGCTAGTCCGTAGCCATAAAACTGCTCTGCCCATTTTGATTACTTTACTAACTTTATTCTCAAAATCTCGTATCTTTTTTCTAACATGCTTGCTAATCATACAATAGGCTATACTGAATCGAAATGCTAATCGCCCTTGGCGCATGCTTTTCTATCTTTCTGGACCGGCACGGGCTACAACGCAAACTGCATCTACTAAGCTTACTCAATACTAACATTTAACTCCGAGAATTCAATTACTGAGTTTACTATGATTGCCAAGGCTAAACTACTAACTTGCCGAGGAAACTGCTTTGCATACCTTAACCTCGGTTATCCATTGCCTGACTTAAGTTTGGCCGCATCTACGTTATTTCTCCTAACCGCATTCATATACACGTCAATTAGTAGTAAATACAACACTATTCGAAAGACAACGTCACTTTCGATATATTTATAGCTCAAACTTAGGCTTATCGAAAAGACGGTCGAAAACTTGCTATTTTCTCGTAAGTACAGAAGGGAGAAGTACTCCTTTTACGCTAGGAGCAATTTTGACACTAGTTTGGAGCAATTTTACTTACCTTAGTCCGGTAGCTCGACGATTCATCGGCCGTATTTCGCGAAACAAAATCCGTAGGAACGCTCCCTGCTGCTAAATACCTCGGTACCTGAGGTTAATTTAGATTTGGACTACGTTTGGCAGCGTAATCGGACGATATTATAATATCTCCTTCGTTCTCTATCTGTCTCTTACGAATTTTCTGGAAATTATAAAGGGTATTATGATTTAAAATCGAAGTGGGGCTTTATATACTTGAGCCTGGACAGGCCCAACGTGTCATGAAGCCAACGCGGTGGCCCCGCCTCCGTGACACGGTGCCATCGCGGACGGGCTCTGCCCCAGCTCCTTCCGCGATGGTCCGACAGGTTTCTCGTCCGATCTTTTCCCGGGCCTTTTTCTAGCACGTATGGCTTTCAAATATGCTTAACCAACTCGCGAATAGGCCATCTAAGTACCGGGAATCTTACGGGGTGTAACAGTGGCGGGCTATTTTGACAAGGATTGCAGGACCACTATGCTCCATCTAGATATGGATTTCCCTCTGATAGTCGTAGGTGCCCAACAGATGGAGGTGGCGCATCTGAGGGAGAGAGAGGCCAAGAGGGCCAGGATTAATAGCTACAGATTTTCTCAACCGAGGTCAGGTGGTGGACACCAACACCAGACCCACTAGAAATCTTCAGCCGCAACATCTTCAGCATTGAGTGTGCCATCCAGACCTAGGCACGATCAGAGGAGGCGAGCGTCAAGCTCTAGCGGTCAGAGCAGAAGACTCATAGGTTCTAGCATCCCAATGTGCAACAGGTGTGGCTGGAGGCACACGGGCTAGTGCTTGGCAGGTACAAGTGCTTTCTTTGGGTGTGGGAAGCCCATACATATTCTCAGGATTTCCCAACTGCGAGACAGGGCCATGATGGGGGTTAAGGCCAGCTTCCAGTTCAGTATCTCCATCCGAATGCTTAGTACAACAGGGAGCACCTACTAGCACAGGTGGCTGTCAGTGCCAAAATAGATTCTATGCCTTAGCATCCCGCCAGGACAAGAGGTCTCCATGGATGTAGTCACTGGTATGTTACGAGTTTTCCATTTTATATATATGCTTTGTTAGATCCAAGGGCTACCTTGTCTTTTGTGACACCTTATGTGGTTAGTAGTTTCGGAGTCAGTCCTGAGGTCTGGTCAGAACCTTTCTCAGTCTCCTCTCCAGTGGGTGATTCGGTTGTAGTTAGATGGGTGTATAGAAGTTTCCCGGTCACAATCCTTCAGAAAGTCACCTCAGCAGATCTAATAGAGTTATCCATGACCGATTTTTGTGTTATCCTCAGCATTGATTGGCTATTTGCATGTTATGCATCATTAATTATAGAACCCGGGCAGTAGAGTTTAGATTTATGGGTGAGTCAGCCTTAGAATGGAAGGGTAGTTCAGATGTGCCTACATGTCATTTCATTTCCTACCTTAAGGCCAGAAAGATGATTTCTAAAGGTTGTGTGTACCACTTAGATAGGGTTAAGGATGCTACATTTGAGACCCCGACTATCCAGTCAGTTCCAGTTGTATGTGAGTATCCAGAAGTGTCCCAGATGATCTACCGGGTATTCCCCCCAAGAGGGAAATCGATTTTGATATTGACCTCCTACCGGACATGCAGCCTATATCTATTCCTGCTTACAGAATGGCTCCAGTTGAGCTAAAGGAGTTGAAAGATTAGTTGAAGGACCTATTAGACAAGATTTTCATCAGACCTAGCAAGTCTCCATGGGTGCACCAATTCTATTTGTCCGAAAGAAGGATGGTTCCCTTTGGATGTGCATTGACTATCGGCAATTAAAAGAAGGCACCATCAAGGATAGGTATCCTCTCCCCAGGATTGACGACTTATTTGACCAGCTTCAGGGTGCCAAGTGCTTTTCGAAGAAAGATCTTAGATCCGGGTACAATCAGCTTAGAGTTCGGGAGAGAGACATCCCGAAGACAGCCTTTAGGATGAGGTATGATCATTATGAGTTTGTAGTTATGTCTTTTGGACTAACAAATGCTCCCTCAACTTTTATAGACTTGATGAACATGGTGTTCAAGCCATATTTGGGCATGTATGTGATTGTGTTTATTGATGACATCCTGATATACTCTCGGAGCTAGGAGGAGCATGCCGCTCATTTGAGGGTGGTGCTACAGACTCTCAAGGATTGCCAGTTATATGCTAAATTCAGCAAATGTGAGTTTTGGTTGAACTCAGTAGCATTTTTGGGCCATGTGCTAGCAGGTGAAGGTATAAAGGTGGACTCTCAAATAATAGAAGTGTGAAGAATTGTCCTAGACCGGTGAATCCTTCAGATATACGGAGCTTCTTGGGCTTAGCTGGCCACTATCAGAGATCTGTTGAGGGATTTTTATCTATTGCAGCGCCATTGACCAAATTGACCCAAAATAAAGTGAAATTTCAATGGTCGGAGGCTTGTGACAGAAGCTTTCAGGAGTTAAAGACTCGATTTACCTCAGCAACAGTGTTGACCCTACCCAAGGGTACTGATGGGTTCGTGTTATATTGTGATGCTTCAAGGATCGCACTTGGGTGTGCATTGTTGCAGCACGGAAAAGTTATAGCTTACGCTTCTAGATAGATGAAAGTGCATGAAAAGAACTACCCGACTCATGATCTCAAATTGGTAGCGGTGGTATTCTCCTTGAAAATATGGAGACACTATTTGTACAGGGTCCACATGGATGTGTTTACGGACCATAAGAGTCTACAATATGTGTTTACCGAGAAGGATCTCAATATTCGACAAAGGAAGTGGTGGGAGCTACTCAAGGACTATGATATGAGTGTCCTTTACCATCCGGGCAAGGCTAATATAGTAGTAGATGCACTTAGTAGACTCTCTATGGGAGAGTTTTTCCCATGTGCATGAGGGAAGAAAGGAGCTGGTGAAAGATGTGCATCGACTTGCAAGGTTGGGAGTGCGGTTGGTTGACTCAACCGATGGTGGTGTTTTTCTTCAAAATGTATTAGAATCGTCCTTAATGACCGATTTAAAAGATAGACAAGACGAGGATCTCATTTTGGTAAAGTTAAAGGAAGCCATTCAGATTCAGAAAGTAAAGGTCTTCTCCAAAGGGGGAGATGGTGTGCTTCAATACAAGGGTCACTTATGTGTTCGGGATGTTGATAACTTGAGGGATCGAATGTTGCACGAGGCTCATCGATCTAGGCATTCTATACATCCAAGGGCCACCAAGATGTATCGTGACCTACGGGAAGTATATTGGTGGAATGGCATGAAGAAGGACATAGCAGAATTTGTGGCTAAGTGTCCGAACTGTTAGCAGGTGAAGGTCGAGCACCAAAGACCCGGAGGTGTGCTCCAAGATATTAGCATTCCTACTTGGAAGTGGGAAGAAATCAATATGGACTTCATAACAGGATTGCCTCGCACTCGTCGCCAATATTACTCCATTTGGATTGTTGTAGACCGGTTGACCAAAGCCGCTCATTTTTTATCAGTTGGAACCATAGATTCGGTGGAGGATTATGTCAAACTATACATCTGAGAGCTAGTTCGATTAAATGGAGTGCCCTTGTCCATCATATTAGATAGAGGTACCCAATTTACCTCTCAGTTTTGGAGGTCATTTTAAAAAGGACCGGGTACTCAGGTTAAGCCCAATATAGAATTTCACCCGCAAACGGATGGTCAAGCGGAGCGGACAATTCAAACTTTCAAGGAGATGTTGAGAGCATGTGTGATTGACTTCAAGGGTAGTCGGGATGATCATTTGCAACTTATTGAGTTTGCATACAATAACAACTACCATTCAAGAATTCAGATGGCCCCATTTGAGGCTCTCTATGGGCGGAGATGTAGATCTCCTATTGGCTGGTTTGAAGTTGGTGAAGCTACGATGATGGGACCTGATTCAGTCCATGAGGCTATGGAGAAGATTTAAATCATACGGGACAGGTTGAAAAAAGCTCAAAGTCACCAAAAGCCCTATGCCGATGTGAGAAGGAGAGAACTAGAGTTCGAAGTGGATAATTGGGTGTTTCTGAAGGTGTCTCCCATGAAGGGAGTGATGAGGTTTGGAAAGAAAGGAAAACTCAACCCTCGTTATGTTTTCCCTATCAGATTGTGAAACAGGTTGGCAAGGTGACATATGAATTGGAGTTGCCTTCAGAATTAGCTTCCATGCATCCTGTTTTCCATGTATTAATCTTAAAGAAGTGTTTGGGTGATCCAACTCTAATTGTGTCGTTGGACAGTGTCGGAGTGAAAGACAACCTTAGTTATGAGAAGGTTCCCGTGGAAATACTGGATCGTCAGGTTTGAAAGCTAAGAAACAAGGAAGTATCTTCAGTCAAGGTATTATGGAGGAATCAGCATGTTGAAGGAGCTATGTGGGTATCTTCAGTCAAGGTTTTAGCCCTATTTATCTTTTTCAGCTTTTTCCTCCCCTTTTCACCATTGAACTGTCGTTTATGGGTTTGGTGTGTTTTTCTCATCCTTTTTAATACTTTTTTTTTTCACTTTTGACTGGTTTGGTGTATTTTCTCATATTTTTCAATGCTTTTCTTTCCTTTTCACTTTTGACATTTTAGCTTTTTCTTTCTTTCTTTCTTTTTTATCTTTTGACATTTCAGACCAAACCCCACTTTTCTTTGACTTTATATTTTTAATTTCACCCCCGTCCGGTCTATGTACCCCTACTTTTGCCACCCTCAACTCAGGCATTTTTCCTGAGTTGAGGCTCAGAATGTCCAAGGAGGGACTAAGGTCGAATAAGTTCATTATAAAGACGGGAAAGTTGGAATGGGTAATCAAAGAAAAATAGTCAACTTTAGGCCAAAACATGGAATCGAGATATTCAATTTATTTGGTAAGGCAATTTAAGCTATAGTGGGCTAACACAAAAACGGTCTATGATCCTTTCTTAATCAATTATGCTACAACCGATGGTACTGACTAACCGGGCAAGTTTTAGATCCTCTATGCAATGTTGAACTAAGTAATGATTGTCAGTCATACATGGTACATGTTTGCATTTATTCTACCTATCTGGTTCATGCATAACTAAGCCGCAATTACACATGATAATCTACTAAGTGCCATAAAAAGATCTAGAGAATTCATGCTTTGTAATCAACATACATAGCTAACACCAAAATTTTTAAAAAGAGTTATTTTTTACAAAACATAAAAACATATGCATTTAGTGGATGTAAAGTAATCCTAAGCTATTTCTAGTGAAACAAAACATAAAATCCTAAACATGTCAGTTCTACTAGATAGCATGTCTGAGGGAAAAGAATCACGACAACAAAAACCCTCGGACAAAATCCAAAAATAAAAAATAAGTACACCCCTTCCTTAAAATGCATGCTTTGTCCCCAAAACACAAAATTTTAAGAACTAGGAGAGAGACATTCTTGTGGTGCTCTAAGCACTCCTGTCATCCTGCGGAAGTAAGTGTGAAGGCACACTCCCCTCCGCTGCAGTCATGGCGCTAGAGGTGGCCGGTACACTAATGGTATGGGACATCGGATAGTGATCATCCACTCAACAGTGGTGGTCACCACTGCAGCCTCATCCATAACTCTAGCTGAATATTTTTGTAATACCCCAAAAGTCCCTAAGAACATACCTGAGGGTTGAAACGAAGAAATTAAGAAAATCTACACCAGGTCACAGAACAAGTCATCAAATAACTCATTGTTTGACCTAACGAGTCATCAAATGACTTGTCATTCGAGAAGATCAGAATTCCTCCCAAAGAGTCATGAAATGACTCATCATTAGCCTACTAAGTTATCAGATGACTCGTCATTTGAAAAGATTAGAATGTCTCCCAATGAGTAATCAAGTGAATCATCGTTTGACCCAATGGGTCGTCAAATGACTCATCATTTGGGAAAATGCGGTTTTTTAGATAGTCATGATGGATTAAGGAAACGAATCATCATTTGACCTAACGAGTGGTTAAGTGACCTGTCATTTGGGCAGTAGTAGGAAAAGTGGGAAATACCAGTGTACTTCATGAATTAAGAAAATGAATCATCATTTGCCTAATGAGTCGTCAAATTACTAGTCATTTTCCTAACAAGTTGTCAAAAACTCATCGTTTCTAGTAGTGTGAAATTTTCTATCGAATCATTAACGGTTATTTAGTAATTTCTAAGCCCCTAGTTCTTAAACTATGTCGTTTTAAGCCCTGAAAGGAGTGGTTTAAAGGAGTTTAACCTATTCAAATTCATTCAACTCCCATGCATATAAAGTTTAGAAGTTCCTTTTGAAGATAAATCTTGAATCTTACCAATTCTTCCCCAATTCTCTTGGGATTTCTATGTCAAGTTGAGATTCAACTTATTCAGGTATGTAGGGCTATGAGTGAGAGTTTCCTTTCACTCTCATGCCCAAATGTCTCCTCAAGTTCATGAATTCAAGTTCGAATTTAATTTTATGATCTTATGGAGTTTTAATCAAATTTTATGAAATTCTCTCTGATTTGTTTATGGATCAATTCTCCTCATGTTCCAAAGAATGTTTTAAGTTTCATGGGAAAATTTTATACACAAATTGATTATAAATTTATGATTTCAAATTTTAGAAAAAAAAATTATGGCCTATTATGCAAGCTTTATGAAAAGTAAAGTTTATGATTTATGATTTCAAGTATGATGAGATATCTAGCATGGATGAATGTTTATAAATTACTTATGTATGAATCCATGATTTTGTCTTATGAAGTTTATTTCAAGTATGCATGATTTTAAGATTTTGGGAATGTCCACACAGGTTAAGCATGTTTTTATGATTATACTCAGTTCTATAGAATCAGCTTACCGTATGGTTTTGGAGTCTATACTCCCACTTTCAACATACGGTATGTTTGGAGCCAGGACTCCCAAATGTTCAAATTTTAGACTATGTGTGTAAGTATGATTTTACCTTTGTTGGAAAATGATAGTGAGTACCTTGCATATTATTAGGAATAGTGTCTAGCACTGAGAAGGCCAGGGGTTCAGGTAAACCCTGGGTCTCAAAAATACGTGCCATCATAGATTATATTTACGTTGGGACCTCCCTTGTTTGTTTACCCTACCCCCAAAGAGGCTATCAACTTGATATTGATATCATGATAGCATCCTTAGCCCTGACAAAGTTTTGGACGGCTCTACCACTTGAGTGTAATAGTTGGGGCATCACATAAGTTCTAACGTGATGGTGTCGGTTATATGATGAGTCTCCCAACTTTCCTTATGATTTTAGTTATTCATGTTCATGACTTATGATAATATGTTTTATAGCAGATTTGGCCCAGTGATCATTTTTTGAGTTTTTACTTATGATTTCATCTATGACAAGTCATATGATTTATGTTTTAGCTTTGGGTCATTCTATTCAAATAATATATTCAACATATGCCTATAAAAGTTTTACATTCAATTTTCAACATGCAGTCCTTATTCTCATGGTCTTATGATCTATGTTTATATGCATTATTTCAATTGTTATTTACTCAACATGTTTTACTTACCTTACATACTCAGTACATTCCAAGTACTGACCGCATACTCTATTCTATATCGTTTCATTATATAGGTTAAGGTGATCCAGTTTAGTCTCGTTGATAGCTCGCTTCCATCTCAACCCAGTTCAACCTTGATTTTGGTGAGTCCTCATCATTCGAGGACATTTATTAGTTCAATTTTATTTTTTTAGTTTTGTTTCAGTCTTGAAGATAGCTGGGGGGCTTATCTCAGCATCTCATCATATAGTAGAGGCTTTTTAGACATAGACTAGTATGTTCAGCTTCACGATTAGCATTGTGATGTTATCGTTTGATATACATTTATGCTATTCAGACTTCTTTTTGTTCATGGTTAAGTTATCACTTTCCTCTTTAGTTTATGCTGATGAGTTGCTATGCACATGCCATGGGTTGGCTTGGAGCCAGTCATGGTTTATGTCCGGTATCTCGATCTGGGGTCCAGCTCAGGTCGTGAAAAACTTTGTATTAGAACAAAAGGTTTAGAATATCCTAGAATGTCTGAATGCTGCGTTGACTAGAGCCTTTTCCATTTTCATGAAGCGCGCCACACTTATGGGGGAGAGGCTACAAGGCGTTTTAGGAAATTTCCCTTCTTTTATGATCTATGTCGTGCGATGAAGTATCTCTCTATTCCTTCTAACTCGTGCTATATAATATGCCTCTATGTTGATTATATGGAAGAAGGAATGGCAATGGAAATGGCCACTAGAATGGCAATGGAGACGGGCATCAACAATCCATACCAGCACCAATCGATCCTATGCTTGAGCGGGTCACTCATGCCGAGTTTGGAGTGGCATTTCATATGCTGGCACAAGCTATGACCGCTTAGGTCAATCAGCAGGCGGTGGCTCATCTTCCTTAGAATGGAACGTAGTAGCGGCTAGAGTTCAAGACTTTATCAGGATTAATCCACCTGAGTTTTTGGGTTCAAAAGTGGATGAGGACCCTCTTGAGTTTATCGAGGAGGTGTATAAGATCACAAAGATTATGGGGGTGACTGGAGAGGATAGTACAAATTTATTCTCCTATTAGCTGAAGGGGGGTGCTTATATATGGTACACCTGTGGAAGGATGGTAGGGCAGTGGGAGCAGTTCCTGTGAGTTGGGATGAGTTCGTGACTACATTTTTGGATAGATTCTTCCCTAGAGAGTTGAGGGAGGAGAAGGCATGGAATTCACAACATAAAGCAGAACCACAGGACTGTCTAAGTGTATGCCTTAGAGTTTACTTGACCGTCCAAGTATGCACCAGAAATGGTTGCGGAACAGAGGGCTCATATGAGAAAGTTTGTGAATGGAGTATCAGACTCGCTAGTCAAGGAATGCAGGACCGCTATGTTGAACAGTGATCTAGACTTCTCACAATTGGTTATATACGAGCAGATAGAGGTGGATCAAATGAAGGAGAAGGATAAAAAGGCTAAGAGAACAAAGACAAGATGTTATGGACAGTTTTAGCAGTGGTACGATGAAGGACACCATCAGTAGTCCCACTAGAGGTCATCATCCCTGGTGCCATCATTAGCCAATGTTCCATCTAGATCGAAGCGTGGTCAGAGGGGTGAGACATAAGGCTCCAAATTTTAGGGGAGTAGGTCAGGAGAGCCCAATATTCCAGTTTGCAGCACGTGTATAGGAGGCACATTGGAGATTGCGTAGCAGGTTCAGGTGCGTGTTAAGGGTGTGTAAAGCCTAGATATCTGCTCAGAGACTACCTTTCAGCCAGACAGGGCCCTAGTAGAGGTTGTGAGCCATCCACCAGTATGCTCAGCTCAGTAGGGTGCATCCACTAGTGTAGGTGGTGGTCAGCATCAGAATAGATTTTATACCGACTCATCTCGTTAGGAGCAAGTGTTTCTCCAAATATGGTCATTGGTGTATTACGAGTATTCCATCTTGATGTATATGCGTTGTTAGATCCAGGGGATTCCTTATATTTTGTGAATCCTTATGTTGCGATTAGTTTTGGAGTTAGTCTTGAAACCCTATCAGAACCCTTCTCAGTCTCTACTCCAGTCAGTGACTCAATTTTAGCTTGACGGGTATACAGAAATTGCCTTGTCATAGTCTGTCAGAAAATCACCTCAGCTGACTTAGTAGGGTTATACATGACTGATTTTGATGTTATCTTTGGTATAAATTAGATGCATACATGCTATGCCTCAGTCAATTGTAGAACCTGTATGGTAGATATCGATATTCGGGTAAGCAAGTCCTAGAATGGAAGGGTAGTTCAGCTGTGCCTGTAGGTCGCTTTATTTCCTATCTCAAAGCCAAGAAGATGATTTCTAAAGGTTTTGTGTACCATCTAGTTCAAGTTAATGATGCGACGTCCGAGACACCAACTCTTCAATCAGTCCCTATAGGGTGTGAGTATCTAGAGGTGTTTCCAGATAATTTTATAGGAGTCCCTCTTGAGCGGGAGATTGACTTTGGTATCGACCTTCTACCTGATACACAACCTATATCAACTCCTCCTTACAGAATGGCTCAAACCGAGCTAAAGGAGTTGAAAGAGAAATTGAAGGATCTCAAAGATAAGGGTTTCATCAAGCCTAGTAAATCCCCGTGGGGTGCACAAGTTCTTTTTTGTTCGAAAGAAGGATGGTTCCTTTAGAATGTGCATTCACTATTGGCAGTTGAACAGGGTCACAATCAAGAACAAGTATCCCTTCCCCAGAATTGATGACTTGTTTGACCAACTTCAGGGTGCTAAATGCTTCTCAAAGATAGAACTCAGATCCAGATATCATCAGCTCTGAGTTAGGGAGAGTCACATCCCGAGGACAGCCTTCAGGATTCGGTATGGTTATTATGAGTTTGTAGTTATGACTTTTGGAATAACTAATGCTCCTAAATTTTTTATAGATTTGATGCACAGGGTGTTCAAGCCGTATTTGGATGTGTTCGTGATTGTCTTCATAGACTATATTATCATATACTCTCATAGCAAGGAGGAGAAAGCCGCTGATTTGAGGATTGTGCTACAGACTCTCAAGGATCGCCAGTTGTTTGCTAAATTCAGCAAGTGTGAGTTTTGGTTGAACTCGGTAGAATTTTTAGGTCATGTGGTGTGAACCGAGGGTGTGCAGGTGGAATCTCAAAAGATAGAGATGATAAAGAATTGGCCTAGACCAGTTAGACCTTCAGATATCAGGAGCTTCTTGGGTTTAGCTAGCTATTACAGGAGGTTTGTTGAAGTATTTTCATCCATTGCAACACCATTGACTAAGTTGACCCAGAAGAAGGTCAAATTTCAGTGGTTGGATGCCTGTGAGAAGAGTTTCCATGAGTTAAAGACTCGACTCACTACATCCCCAGTATTGACTCTACTAGAGGGCACAGATGGATTTGTGGTGTATTGTGATGCCTCAAGGATTGGTCTCAGTTGTGTGTTAATGCAGCATGGTAAGTTCATTGTGTATGCCTCTAGACAACTTAATACTCACGAGAAGAATTACTAGACGCATGACCTAAAGTTGGCAGTGCTGGTGTTTGCATTGAAGATTTGGAGACACTACTTGTATTGGGTGCATGTGGATGTTTTGATGGACCACAAGAGCCTTCAGTATGTTCAAAATCACCTGAACTAGCAACAAATGAGGTGGCTAGAGCTTCTCAAGGACTACGACATGAGAATCCTTTATCATTCAGGCAAGGCTAATGTAGTGGCTGATGCCCATAACATACTATCCATGGAGAGTGTGTCTCATGTGGAGGATGGGAGGATGGAGTTAGAAAAGGATGTCCATAAGCTTGCTCGTTTAGGGGTTCTCCTTGTTGACTCAGTAGACGGTGGTATCATTTTTCAGAATGGTTTAGAATCTTCATTGGTGACAGATGATGAGGATTCCATCTTTGTAAAGCTAAAGGAAACGGTCTTGAATCAGAAGTTGGAGGTCTTCTCCTAAAGGGGATATGGTATGCTTCATTACCAGGGTCATTTATGTATTCCGGGTGTTTATGACTTGAGAGAGCGAATGTTGGGCGAGGCTCATGACTCTCGATACTCTATCCACCCAGGTGCGACCAAGATGTACTGTGACCTACGAAAATTCTATTAGTGGAATGACATGAAGAAGGACATAGCGGAGTTTGTGGCTAAGTATCCGAATTGTCAATAAGTGAAAGTTGAGCATCAAAGACATGTAGGTATGCTACAAGACATTAACGTCCCTACTTAGAAGTGGGAGGAGATCAATATGTACTTCATCACAGGGTTGCCTTGTATACGCCGACAATATAACTCTATTTGGGTGGTTGTAGATAAGTTGACCAAGGCAGCACATTTCCTACCAGTCAAAATTACCAATTTCAGCTAAGGACTATGCTAAATTATATGTTCGGGAGTTAGTTTGGTTGCATGAAATTCCCTTTTACATAAACTTGGATAGAGGTACTCAGTTTACCTTACAGTTTTGGAGATCATTCTAGAAGGGACTTGGTACTCAGGTCAAGCTTAGCACGACTTTTCACCTGTAGACAAATGGTCAGGCCAGCGGACCATTTAGACTCTTGAGGACATGTTGAAGGTGTGTGTGTGATAGACTTCAAGGATAGTTGGGATGATCATTTTCCTCTAATTAAGTTTGCCTACATAAACAATTACCACTCCAACATCCAGATGTCTTCATTTAAGGCTCTTTATGGGAGAAGGTGTGGATCACCTATCAGATGATTTAAAGTAGGTGAGGCTATGTTGATAGGACCAGATTCCATTCATGAGTCCATGGAGAAAGTTCATCTTATTAGGAAAATGCTAAAAATAGCATAAAGTCATCAAAAGTCATATGTGGAAGTTAGATGGAGAGAGCTTGAGTTCGAGGTTGAAGATTGGGTATATCTGAAGGTGTCTGCCATAAAGGGAGTGAAAAGGTTTGGGAAGAAAGGGAAGCTAAGTCCCCGATATGTTGGTCCTTATAGGATGCTAAGGCGAGTTGGTAAAGTGGAATATGAGTTGGAGCTACCAACGGAGTTATCCTTAGTACATCCATTTTTTCATGTATCTCTATTGAAGAAGTGCATTAGTGACCCGGCCTTGGTTGTTCCGGTGGAGAGGTGGGTGTGAAGGATAGCCTTAGCTTTGAGGAGGTTCTAGTTGAGATCCTTGATCATCAGGTTCAGAAGTTGAGAAATGAAGAAGTAACCTCAGTGAAGGTTTTGTGGAGGAATTAGCTTGTTGAGTGAGCTACATGGGAAGCCGAAGCTAATATGAAGGCTAGATACCCGCATCTTTTTCCATCCGGCTCAGTTTCAACACAAGGTATCAGTTTCCTCTCTAATACTCTATTTAGTTTATGACAAGATCGTGTATCATAATTCTTTTCATGTTTTAGCATGTATTTATGAATTATTAATCCAATTCAGTCATGCATATCAGTCCGGAGTCAGTCACTCCGTCAATTTTCGCTTTAGATGTTCAATATGTGAGATTGCAATTCTTTCCCCAGCTTTTCAGTATGCTTAACCCTTATTCGAGAACAATTGTTACTAAGAGAGAGATATTGTAATACCCCAAAAGTCCATAAGATCAAACTTGAGGGTTGAAACCAAGAAATTAGAAAAATCTACACCAGGTCACAAAACGAGTCGTCCAATGACTCATCGTTTGACCTAACGAGTCGTCAAATAATTCGTTATTTGAGAAGTTCATAATTCCTCTCAACAAGTCATCAAACGAATCGTCATTATCGTAACGAGTTGTTAGATAACTCATTGTTTGAAAAGACTAAAATCTCTTCCAACGAGTCGTTAAGCAACTCGTCGTTTGATCCAACAGGTCGTCAAATGACTCATCATTTAGGGAAATGCAATTTTTTAGATAATCATGACGGATTAAGGAAAGACTCATCATTTTACCTAATGAATCGTTAAGTGACCCATCATTTAGGCAGCAATGGAGAAAGTGGGAAATACCAGTGTACTTCATAGATCAAGGAAACAATTTATCATTTGCCTACTGCGACGTCAAATTACTCGTCATTTGCCTAATGAGTCATCAAACAACTCGTTGTTTCTAGTAGTATGAAATTTTCTATCGAATCATTGAAGGCATTTTCTTAATCCCTAAGCCCCTAGGCCTTAAACTACATCATTTTAAGACCTGAAATGAGCATTTCAAGGGAGTTCAACCTATTCTAATTTATTCAACTCCCATGCATGAAAAGTTTAGAAATTCCTTTTGAAGATCAAGCTTGAATCTTACCAATTCTTCCCCAATTCACTTTTTCTTTCAAAGTCAAGTTGAGATTCAGCTTATCCAGGTATATAAGGCTATGCGTGAGAATTTCCTTTCATTCTGATGTCCAAATTTCAATTCAAGTTCCAAATCAAGTTTATGATCTTTTGGGGTTTTAACCCAATTTAAAGAAATTATCTATGATTTTTTTTAGGGTCAATTCTCCTCATATTCCAAAGCACGTTTTAAGATTCCTGGGAAAATTTCATATACAAATTGATTATAAACTTATGATTTCAAATTTTTAAAAAATATATATTATGCAAGCTTTATGAAAAAATAAGTTTATGATTCATGATTTCAAGTATGATGAGATATCTAAAATGAATGAATGTTTGTAAATTACCCATGTATGAATCCATGATTTGGCTTATGAAGTTTATTTCAAGTATGCATGATTTTAAGATTTTGGGCATTCCCACACAGGTTAAGCATGTTTTCATGATTCAACTCAGTTCCATAAAATCAGCTTATCGTATGGTTTTGGCGTCTATGCTCCCAGTTTTAACATATGGTATGTTTAGAGCTAGGTCTCCCAAATGTTCAAATTTCAGACTATGCATGTAATTATGATTTTACCTTTGTTGAGAAATGATGGTGAGCACCTTGCATGTTTTTGGGAGTAGTGTCTAGCATTGAGTAGGTCAAGGGTTTAGGTATATCCCGAGTCTCAAAACTATGCACCAACATAGGTTTATATATTTATATTGGGTGCTCCCTTATGAGTTTCCCTTGCCCCTAAAGGGGCCTTCAACTTGATATCGATAGCATGGTAGCGTCCTTAGCACTGGGTTTTGGACGGCTCTACCCACTTGAGTGTAATAGTTAGAGCATAACGTAAGCTCTATCGTGATGGTGTAGGTTATATGATGAGTCTCCCATTGTTCCTCATAACTTCAGTTATTCATGTTCATGCCTTATGATAATATATTTTATAGTAGGTTTGAGCCAATGATCAATTTATGAGTTTTTACTTATGATTTCAACTATGATAAGTCATATGATTTCTATTTTAGCTTTGGGGCATTCAAGTGATCTAGTTCAGTCTCGTTCATAGCTCGCTTCCATCTCAGCCCAGTTTAACCATTATTTTGATGAGTCTTCATCATCTGAGGACATTTATCCATTTACTTTTGTTTTGTTTGTTTTGTTTCAGTCTCGAAGATAGCTAGGAGGCTTATCCCAGCATCTCATAAGATAATAGAGGCTTTTCAAGTATAGACTAGTATGTTAAGCTTTGGGATTAGCATTGTGATGTTATCGTTTAATATACTCTTATGTTATTAAGACTTCCACTTATTCATGGTTAAGTTATCAGTTTCCTCTTTAGTCTATGCTCTTGAGTTGCTATGCTCATTCCATGGGTTGAGTTGGAGTCATCCATGGTTCTAGGTCCCGTGTCCTGATTTGGGGTCTAGCTTGGGTTATGATAGTGGCTCACTCGAAGGTTCCTTGCCACTCCAAGCTCTCTCGAGGCAGTGGTGGAGCTCCCCGCTCCTCTAGATCTTTCCTGTAATTATGACATGTGTTCGTCATGAGACTGCAAGCTCTCCACTGTCGCCTTCTTGTGCTATCTTCTTTCCCTTAACTTTATCTTCCTCAAGGGCTCCTCATCAACAACCTCTGAGGCCCTCTTCTTTCCCTTATCTCCACCAGCTATTTTCGGGGCCCAATATGCCTCAAGATCAAGCTCCACATTGAGCTCGACATCTAAATTAGGAATGGTGGGGGCAACTAGTATGGCCAGCTGTCTAGGTGGAAATTCGACGACTTGACTCCGGAGAGTCCCCAACTCATCTCTCAAACTACTCATGTCTGGCTACTCAGCTAAGCGATCATTGAAATGGAGCTCAAGCTGTCCAACCAGCTAAGTAATCCTCTAGCAGCCTCCTATATCTCTGCCTTCACCTAAGGCTTGACATTATCCATCATTAGGTTATCCTTTTTCTCGATCAACGTCAATATCTTGGCCATCTTCTGGATAAACTCTTGGGAAACCAAGACATAGCTAGCTAAGATATAACTAGGAATGCCCAACGGAGGTACGGAGGAAGTACTCGGAGCTGCCTCTGTGTGGCCGGCCTCAGTAGTCATCATCTCGCTCTGCTCATATAAGGTAGGGGCATCTATCTACTCGTTGTTCGGGGCTTTTAGCAACTACACGCAAGTGCACGTGGTCGAACAAGTAGTAAAATGGCTAAAGTAAGCCAAGTATCGATCCCACAGGGACTGAACTAAGGTAATAANGACAAAATTATAAAGTGAGTCTGAACTATAGTAATGAGCAAGCTGAGGCTAAAACGAACATGCAGGGAAGTAATTTATCGATACAATTTGGTTAATCTTTCCTTCGGTTGCTAGTCAAGAATTATTGCCTAAGGATAGAAACTTTCGTATCCTACCCAACTTAAGAATCATGAACCTTCAACCTACATTTCTGTGATAAAAGAATTTCATGTTCTAGCCATTCAAAACCGATTCCTTAATTGACTAATACGACTTTCAGATATATTTCTATTCTGAATGTAAATCAATTCTCAATTTTCCCTAACTAAGAAAAGAACATATTCTACCAATTCACAACTTTCCAATTTCTTTCCTTTTCAAGATAAAACTGGATTTTTTAGATATACATTAACATTGGCCAAACATTAATGCAATAAGAATAAGAATTGATAGAACAACCATTGAAGAAAAGATGAAAAACCAAAATGATCAACAATTACATTCCACTACAAATGTTCTTAACCTCGGCAAGAAGTGAATT